>JBBPTJ010000016.1:0-41974 GCA_038094035.1 Pulveroboletus aff. ridleyi
GGAAAACATTCAGGTGGAAAAGTATTCGGCAGAGGTAGGGGTGGGGTGGGGGAAGGTGCAGGAAATGTTGGTGGGGAGATGAGGCCGGGTTCGACATGCATTTCTCGTTCTCAGACCTATTTATTCGTTTTCGTTTGTTGGATTATATATGCATTGTCCATCTCCATAGCCCCCATAGGAAAAAAATAGGGGAAATGTAACAACGCGTTCAGTAGCAAACTTTATATATTCAGATTTTGCTGCAAGTCGGCTAGCTTGCGGATAATGTTCAGGATCGTAGTGGTTGCCGATCTCTGTTGGCAGGGCTGACACAACGGCGATATCAAGCTAAACCTCCGGCCCAATCCGATTAGTCGGTCAGAACAGCCATTTGAGTCTACTAAACATGGATGTAACCCCTGTGTGAGTACTCCGTTTATTTGGGTATTCCGAATATGGAAATACTGCCTATACTCGTCCATGTCTCTAGTTGGTGAGCGAACGGCGTCCACGAGGTTAAAACACTCGATTGTCTGTTTCTCACTCGTGAGGTGCGCCTTTCCTTCGTTACCTTTTTTCTTGTCTGTCATCTGACTGTGGAAGGATTCTCCCGCGCTACATCCTATTTTCGGTCAGCTGACGTTGGTTGGCAATGCTTCATTCCACGTGCACAAAGCCGGTTAGCACCCCTTAAAACTCGCATACGATGACTACGATGGGTACGTGCCACTCCGATCGGGAGAGGACGCGATACTAATTGTTGGAGAAGCTCATACGTTTAAATCGATCGAGATCGATTGCCCAAAAGCAACCCCTGTGTCGGTCGCCTTCACGCCCGACGGAAGGGACATATTGATCGCCGAACGCTACGCATTCGGTGGAGGGCGCGTCCGGCGATACCCCCTCCACGGCGAGAACTTGGACGCAAAGGCGAGCGTGTTGGTCGACACGACCGATGGTCCCGATGGCATCGCGGTGTCCAGCGATGGCCAGTGGATCGTGATGATCATGGGTCACAGGGTGGTCGTGAGGAACGCGACGACGGACGAGGGGGTCGAGGTTGGCGAACATGAATCTGGGGTTCGTGCGATCGACGTGTCTCCAAACGCAACGCGGTTCGCGTCGGGATCGGAGGACAAGACTGTTCGTGTGTTCAGCATCACGTCTGGGCAAAGGGTCCTGGGCCCCCTCCACCACAATGACACTGTCGTCGCGGTCAAATTTTCTCCGGATGGAGCATACCTCGTGTCCGCCGCACAGCAGGATTGTGTCCGAATATGGCAGACGCAAACCGGAAGCATATATTTTCAGACCCCCGCCAACTATTCGTACTCCCATATCAATTCTAACCTCACCCCGACACCAGCCTGTACACTCCTCGGATGGGCCGGAGGCGACCAGCGTGTTTTCGTCGTATCCAGCAGCCTTGGCCAGACAACGTGCCAGTATTACAATATATCGACCAGGAAATGGAGGTCATGGGATCGGGTTATCCCCGTCAGCAATAACGGGGTACCTTCTTCACTCGTGACGAATGGGAGATTCATCGCATACGCCGCGGGAGGATCGCTCTCGTTCTGGGATATCTACTCACGTAGCCAGATCGGTTCCACCATCCAACTTCAAAGCCCTATTCTCTCTATCGCTCTGTCGGTGGATGATACTTATCTTGCATGTGGCAGGGAGGATAACAAGGTCACAGTCTACGCCCTCAGGGATATTCTTCCCTTGCATTTTGTCCTTGATGTGAATATTCAGCCTTTTCAACCACGTCGGACGTGATCTAACTCTTCACAGCCTACCTCTCACCTGCCTTTCATGAATGTGAATATGGAGGCATTCAAGTCGTGGATAAAACAAGACTTCTCCACGGCTAATTCGAACCTTACCCAGCTTGGTTCCTATCATCGGGACCCCAACGCATCTGCAAATAGTGCTCTTCTATGGGCACAGATGGACCAGTCTAGCATGGCGATGCAATGTGCCAATGAGGTAACTTGCTCTTCATTTGCAAACCTGATCATATTTATTTGGATGTACTCCAGTCCCTCTCCTATCGGCCCACGGTCATCGGTCACATCGCCAAAGCTATTGCGCTCGTTGGCGAAAGCAACCATGAACTCGCGTTCGAAACGTTCGATGCTGCATTTTGCCTTTGCAGTGCCGATGAAACCAGATTCCTCTTTCTGATAAGAGTACGTACATCGTTCAAGTACACATGTGTGCCCAGCGCTCATCTGTTCTCCATGGCAGGCGATCTTGTTGTTTGTATCCGGGAAGCGTAAACACGCCATTACGCGTGTCAAGGACCTCATTGCTGTCTCGGATGAGAGTGCGCAGTACAACTGTTTACAGGCACGTCATCTTTTCTTATTCACATGCCGTGCATGCAGCGCTCGCTAACAGTCTCCCTGCCTCATAGGTCCTCGCAAATATGTACCTGATGCAAGGAGATCCGGAACACACGATGGAGTCGTTTGCGCGTGCACGATCGCTTTCCTTTTCCCGTCGAGGCTTCCATCTAGTAACGATCCTCTTGGTAGGCCTCTGATTAGACTGACACTCGTGTGCTCATGCCTTTTTAAAAGATATTTGGCAGGTCCTTCGAAGAACTCGAAATCACGGTTCAGTACCCTCTGAGGGGCCTCGTGACCATGTGATGCAGTTTTTGAGGAATTGTGCTATCTGTGAAATTGAATAGACCCAAAACCTGTATTACACTCGATGTTGCTGAGTGAGTGCAATGGCAGCCATATGTCCACAAACATTTACTCTAGATTGATAGTGTTTGTACTCTTACAGTGATTAAAGGCTGTTGTAATTCAATACTTTTGTAGTGTAAATAAAATAGCACTCAAGACTGTTGTTTTCATTGCTACATTGTTAATTGTGATTGACATCCTTAATGATATCATTCCCTCTTCAAATGATAATGTCAGGTGCCCAATCACCACAAAAATGCAAGTTGCCAGTACCAAAAGCAGTGCATAATTACCTTGAGATTCATTGGTAACACAAGAGGTCAACTTGGGTGCTTGATAACATTGCCTAGCTGCAAAAATTGTGAATTACTGGGTAATCATGATCTGGCTATGGCTGAGTAGGGACTTTCAGATTATGCAAGCATGCACACAGCCACCCAATGGACCCAAACTGTCATCCCAGACATGATATCTTAGAACTGCTGATGCCTTTGTAACTGTACAGAGCTTATTTCCCTTTCATGCCTTTATCCACCTTTGTTTCCTTTCACTTCATATTTCCTCCCTTTATATGATTAGTGGCATGAGTAGTATATTTACTTCATCTTAGAACCTGTCACCTCAGCTTGTTGAAGAAAGGGGAGGAGAGAATGTTAAGTCTAGAATAACCATCATCTCCTCTTATCATCCTGGGGGCTCAGTGGGAGGCTTGCCCTTCCTCAGAGTGATATCACCAAGAACGAATCTAATTCTGAGGTATTAGCAGAGGTAACAGGTAGAAACACTAACCTGTATGATGGGTAGGTTGTTGGTAACTTGAAAAGGGCTTGATAGAGCAAAGGTTTGATAATTGTTTATAGTGGACTTGTGGATGACTAGCAGAGCAGGTAGGCTCAACACTTATATCTGTAATGGTTAATGAGGTGGAAAATACTTTATTCTGCCTACTGGTCAAACCCAAGAGGGCCCGCCTTATATACTAAAGTACAGGCAATTATGTAACCAATAGACTAAGCATGAGAGAGAAATGCGATAGGTCCTCAAGTGAGGTCCTACATAACACTATAGGGTGATAAGCTGGATAAGAAAGCTAAACACTATAGGCTGAAGAGATAAGAGCATAAAATGCTATAGGTAGAAGATAAGCTATTGGATATCGTGATAAGCCACTGAATCATAGGGTCAAGGGTTAGCAGGGCCCAGACCTGATAATATAATATGATGATATCATCGAATAGTATCATGAGAGCATAATGAAATACTTATCAGGTGACATTCCATAATGGTCCAGATTGGGTTATGTAACCCGAGTCTATCTGGGTGTCATGTGATAATGACGTCATTGGTCACATGACCTGAAAAGTGAGAGGAAACTCTAAATGATGAAAAAGACGTGAAAGCAAGTATGAAAACCCCAGTCTGAAGTGAAAGGAATCACTGGGTTTTCAACACTTGTTTGTCCTGTGCAATGACTAAGGTGAGTATCATGCATTATATATGTAGTCTGCACTACCTGTACTTATGATCTACCTAGCAATCTTTTCACAGGTAATACACATAGCTTGTTTGTCCTGTGCAATAACTGAGTGATCTCTTCACAGCCACTCTTCTGTGTGTCATTGCTCATAGCCTTATAGGTTATGAGCCCCATGCTCACTGTATAAACTGAAATCAATCAATACCTGTTATGAGCCACATGTAACTAACTTTTCATCCTACACTCTTTCCCTACATTCCTTCCATCATCACACTCCTTTAGTCATGTGACCTCCCATGAGGCTGATCACATGACCAGTCATGTGATATGTCCAGACCCTCAATGTCATCCATGACATCATAGCCTCTAGGGTTACACGTTGACAACCCTTAGACTACCCTAACCTTTATCTCCATCAGATTTCCATGGCAATCCTGCCACCTCCTAGATCTCCTGATCCGATCTAATCTCCTCCCATGTATCACATCTTATTTATCTTAGATTCCATCTCCGCGGATCTCAGATCCAGATCTCAGGGTTTGCCTCATGGCAGCCTTGCCTTCTTCATCTCCGTCTGCACTTCCATTCTCTACCCATGGTTATTACCGTCTTACCATATGTAGCATAGCCTTATTTATTATTACCCTGTATAGTAGTGTACTGCTTGGCCTGTGCACAGGCCTTGCCAATATATAAGGCAGCAGTCTTAGCTGGCTAAACCCCAGCTTTGACCACTTGTCATTTCCCCCATCGCTAGGCCCCTGGGACTTGGGTTAAAACCTTGTCTGCTATGGGTTCTCCTTTGATGGGCTACTGGCACTTGTAGCTCCCCTGCCAGGGTTACAGCATTCCTCTCTCTGCCAGATAGCTCTATCATCAGCTGTAGGTTTGGTTTCTTCTGGCCAAAGGGTCTCTCTGTCCCCTTTCAATGACTTCTTGATGATGTTGTGAATGGCTCATCACGTTTACTGAGAAACCGAACCTTAACCGTCGGCTGGACCAAACCATATCCCTAAGGAGAGAAAGCTGATGATGGAGCTACCTGGCAGAAGGAAGGAATGCCCGTATCAGGGGCTAGCCAGAGCAGGAACTGTCATAGAGCCTTCATGAGGGATGAGGGATGAGGCCTGAAGGCCAAGCCCTTAGCAGACAGAGGAGGAGCTAATCAACCAAGGTGGCTAAAGCTGGGGTTCCTGGCTTTAGGCCACTAGTCTTATATATTGCCTGGGTCCGTGCATGGACCAAGCTATACACTACTATACATGGTAATGAACATGCTATGGTAAGTATAATGAGAGAATGGAAGGACGGAGATTAAAAAGATCAGGTTGCAAGGAGGTGAGCCCTGAGATCTAGATCATAGTCCTAGGAGATAGGATTGGAGATCTGAGGATTGGGATTGAGATCCAATATATACTAATGGATACAAAGGGAGATTAGATTGGATTGGGAGATCTAGGAGGTGGCAGGATTGCTGTGGAGATCTGATGGAGATGAGGGTCTAGGGTAATCTAGGGTTTGCCATGTGGCAACCTTGAGGCATGATGTCATTGATGACATCAGGGTCTGGACTCATCATGTGACTGGTCATGTGATCAGCCTTGTGGAGGTCATGTGATGTAAGGAATGTGAGGATGAAGGAATGTGAGAGAAAGAGTGTGGAGATAAAAGTTAGGTGCAAGGGGATTCATAACAGATGAAGTCATAACAATATCTCATCACTATGTCCACCACCATTCCACTCACAACTGACACCCTCCTGAACAATGTCCCTAAGCTTGATGTGAAAGGGATGAACTAGGCCATATTCTCTTTCCACTTCCAGGTTGCTGTCAAGGCAAAGGAGATGTAGGGCCACTTTGATGGCACAGCCACCATGCTGACTGGGCAAACCCACCCTTGGCACCACTTTTTGAGAGTTCCCACGATCTTTCAGACATCTTCTCCTGTATAAGCAAAACCCATTTCTAAGACGGAAGCCTTTCCCCCAGGCCTCACTCAATTTCAAATTAGTCTAAGGTCCGTTAAGTTACTCTACCGAGTGTCTCTCTCAACCTCTTCTGAGCCACCAGCAAACCTCTTGAAGGCCACACATGCACCTTGTAAAGATCATCGCCAGTGGCCTGCTGTCACATGCGCCCTCACTGGACCCCTCACACTCCCTCGCACTTTTTACACACAGTCCCTTTGGGCTCGTGACACTGTGGCAGTGGTGTGATCACAACAGCACTGCGATGGTCATGATGTCATGATCACTGTCGCGTCATTGTAATCATGGCACTATCACACCACTTGCATCTTCATCATCCTCACACTGCTCTCCTGCCTTGCCCTCGACATGGTGATGACAGCTGGTGTGATCACAACAATGCCACAACAGTTGCAACATCGTGATTACCGCAGCATTGTTGTGACCATGGCACTACCACACCACTTGCACCTTCATTGTCCTTGCACCGCTCTCCTACATTGCTCTAGACATGGTGATGGCAGCTGGTGTGATCACAACAATGCCATGATGGTCGCAACATTGTGATTACCATGGCATCATTGTGACCATGGCACTATCACACCCACTCGCATCTTCATCAATCATCGTCCTCATGCCTTCCTCATCCTCACACCACTCTCCCACATCGCCCTTGACAGCTGGCATGACCACAACAATGTTATGCTGGTTGCGGCACCAGCATTATCATGACTGCAACACAACCATACTCATGCCTCGTCCTTCCCATCGGATGTGACAATGATAGTTCAACCCCTGTGAAAACTGGGTCTTGCCTGGTATGGTCAGATGTTGCCATTTATCAATAAACTCCCTTGTCGCATGTAGATCAGATTAGAAAATATCCTCCCTATGAAATGACAGTCATTGAACATTTGCAATCTCACAGGGCAGCGCAGGGTATTGGCAGATATCAACATGCCCATAGTCGGCGATATCTCGTCAGATTTGTTAAGTTGGGTCAGACATTTCAGCTTGTATGACCCAATCTGACCACATCTAGTCCTATATATACTGTGCACAATAGACTATATCTGGTCCGATTGGGTCATTTCTCCCAGACCATATCACGCTCTGGAAAATTAAAAATATCGGAATTATTGATTGGATGTCACAGATAGGGCTATATGAACAAATCCGGTATTGCTACAAAAACAAAAGCAGGGGTAGAGAGCACAGGTAGAAAAAACATGCACAAAGCAACATGGAAACCAGCTGAAGACAGGCTGGAGAACAATATAAGAAAGGGAGCAGAAACATGGGATGATGCGATGAGTGGGACGATGTGATGAGTGGGATGATGTGATGAGTGGGACGATGCAACGAGTGGGACGATGTGAAGAGTGGGACAAGTGGGATGATGCGACAGATGCGATGATGCGATGATGTGACGAGTGGGATGAGTGGGATGATGTGAAGAGTGGGATGAGTGGGATGGTGGGACAGATGTGACGAGTGGGATGATGCAATGAGTGGGATGATGCGACGGATGCGACGATGTGACGGATGTGACAAGTGGGATGATGCAACAGATGCGACGATGCAATGAGTGGGACAAATAGAACAACATGAGGAGTAAAGATAGTTTAACAAGCGGGAGGGGTGGACGAGCAGAACAGCACGACAAGTAGAGAGTTAGATGTAGGCATAGAGTAAAGAGAGCTAGTAGATCTTGCTGTTGAATGCTTCTTTGTTCCAGGCATTGTTTGTGACCTGGTAGATGGATTTGTTAGCTAGCAGACCTGTTAGTACATTAGACTTACTAGTTCCTTGGATTCTTTCTCGTATGCCTGTAAAGTAGTTTAATTACTAGTATGCTGAACATATCACTAGTACTCAGCACTCACACCTCCTGCTGTTCCTTGCTTAAATTTTTGTAGTATTTGTTGAACTCTGCCAGTATTCCATTGGTCGTGTTTTTGAATGCTTTGAGCCATCGATGTGCACATAGATTACTGGTGGCAGCATCAGTAGGGTTTCTTCAATATGTCTGATGCCTACCGTCCATTTTTCCCTGGGCTGGGGCACATTTTTAGTATTTTCTTTTCCTTGTTGGATGGCCCAGGAGTTGAATGCAACTCAGAAGGAAGGGGTGGGGCAGAGTCAGGCTTCACATTCTCAGGAATGGGAATGTTCGAATCAGGAATGGGAGGTGCTGGATCGGCAGTGTCATCAGGGACACTGATGCCAAGAGAGGACATGACTTGTGCTAGATCATCCCTAAGATGGGTTAGTAGTAAGGTAGTAGAATAGCATCTAATATAACTTACAGTGGGTTGATGTGCATCACTGTCTCCTTCGAACAGATTTTGGACTTGGTTGTAGGAGAATCCTTGATGACAGTCTCGGCAAGAGGCTGGCTAGGAGCATTTGGGGGTAACGGGTGGCTCTCAGGCTCAGAGCTTAATGAATCTGAAACCGAGGTACTAGAGGATGTTGATTCAGAAGCAGGGGAACAAGACATTGTAGATGTTGTTGCATAAGACTTCTCACTGATGGAAGCGGCATTTGAGTTCCCCTTGGAGACTGACAAGATCATTAGCTGTACTTTGATTAACCAGTCAGGTAAATTTTGATACATATGTTGCTGTTTCTTATGAGAGAGAGAAGAGTCTTCATCATCAGGCTCCACCTTACTTTTCACCTCTCTGCAGCGCTTCCTATCTTCCTTTGACATCAGCCTTCCATTCTCATCCAGATAGTGAGCTCGCCATGCTGGATAGTTTGAGCATGCAAGGGCATTTAACTTCCAACTGTCAATCACGCACTTGAAAAGAGGATGAGCCTCCTCAACAAATGATCAGAAATACTTATATGAGCTTGTGTCCATTCCCTTCCAGGTCTGTGGAGCACAATTGTTGTGAGCAAGTTCTAACCAGACGCTGCAGATGCAACTGTGAAAGGTCTCAACCCTTTTTTGGGAGGCGATTATGCCATCCAACTCCTCGAGGTAGCCAACTTGACCACATTTAAGGTGGACACATTGTCCATGTGGAGAATCTAAAAAATTATTATAATCCTTCTGAGTCCAAAATTGAATCTTGGGGTGAGATTCTCATGTTGGACAAAAGTCGCTTTTGGGACCTGTTTTGAAGGGAGTAAAGCCAATGGAGGGGAGACCGGATATATGACCCATTCAAGGAGAAACACTTGTGGGAGTGACCATGGTGCTGGATCGGAGCTGTGGGTCGATAAGCTGTTCTCCTTTGCAGTTTAGAGCATCCCTGTGCAATGAAACATTAATATATGCACATTCGTAAAAAAAGACTCACCGCAATGTGTCACGCTCAGAACTAATTCGAACAACTTCAAGCTTGAGCTGCTTGATTCATTCACGTGCACTATGAAGTTCACGTGTATAGTCCATCAAGAAGGGTTGACTGTATCCTGCAACTTGACTATAACCTGGCTACATACCTAGGTATATGCACACAGGTCTATCAAACAATTTACTTACCATTCTGCTGGTTTGTTCCATAAATGGTGGTGACAGGTTCCCAGGCCCAGGCCCTGGGAAGTTTGATCCCAGGGGGATCGGTATCATTTGCTCATATGTGTGAGGCTGGGTTGCAGGTGGTGGAGACATATCTGATGAAGAGGATGTTGGTGAAGAAACATGGCATCACATGGTGGTGATATCAGACAAAGAGTAGAAAAACAAGATGGGAAATGTGAATCACAGAAGGCAAGAAGCAAGATATGTTATGATGCCAGGCATGTGATATAATTACAGCTGCACCATATATCCCTACAACTCTCAATCTTACTATACTCTGTCCCTATCATGACATCAAATTTTATCCGGGTTGCAGTACCCTTGAAACATCCAGAGGACACATACTTATTTACATTCAACCCAGATTTCCCTGGACCGTTCATAAGTTTGTCTCTATTTGAATTCATACTATATTAATCTTTATAGACTATTGAGATCATCTCCTCGCGTGTTTGCTCTGACACACCAAACAAGATGCCAAAGGCAACTAAGAAGAAAGAGGATCAAGTCCTACCTCTGCTCCCATCCCCCAACTTGAAAGAAGAGAATTTGATGTGATCTCCACTTGTTCTGACTAGTCCAATTAGCAAAGGGAAAAAACATACTTGCTCAGTCGGTAAGTACTGTCTTTTGTTATTTATAGCCTTAATGTATTAAATTAATCTCACAAGCAGAACAACCTGACAATAGCCTCACTGAGCCCAAAGATTTCTTTGACTATGATCTTATCACCGCAGGTGCAGCCGCATTGCAAACTACTTCAAACAAGGTAAGCACTTGTATCTACATGCATATATCATCTTGAATACCCTGTTGGAAGGAAAATGTGGCTAAGAAACAAGTCAGCAAGTATGAAAAGCTGGTTGCGACCACCAGTCGATATTGCAAGTAGAGTAGGCCAGTTCCTTACTCAAGGCTGTTTGTGTATGATAGAAATCATGTCTAGTTTATCATGAATGCAAACCCTGCTCGAATTAATACCAGTGAATAAAACTAGAATGAGAATAGGTCTGCTACTCGACATCGGGTCCTTCATCCTGCCACTGTTCATCCTCATTGACATCAATCAATCCAACCAAGTGACTGAATTCTAGCCGCTCAACACAGAAAAACCATTCCTCCCCTTCATATGTGTGCGGGATCATGGCTACAATGCTGAGAATGTCTTGAATATTAACAACCAATACAGCTTCAGTATATTGACAAGTGACAAGCATCTTGTGAGATCGTTGCATAGTGGCTTCATTGGGTGGTGAGAATGAGCAAATGAGGGCAACGTCAGCAAAGCGTAGTTCACCGTCTTCTTCAACAGTAAGTCTAGTAAAATATTGTACCTCTCTGATTAATATATGGTCAAGTAGCTTGAACTGATGGATGTAAGACTTTGAGCATACATTACGGCAGAAATCATACCTTGACCATCCTTGCAACTCGTAACTTGTCAGATGCCCTTAGCTTCTCTTGCCACAAGCTATGTGCAGTTTGTCCATTTGGTAACCACAGTTGTGCCCAATGTTTAATTTTTGGGAGGGGCCAGATGACTTGACCTAAAAAATCCATTATTGCCACAGAAGTGTTGTTACATGGGTAAACAGGGTTCTTATCCTGTTTCCGGAGAAAGGCATAACCACCACCAAGATTGAGCGCACCAAAGGGAAGATGGGGTTCAGAGTCATCAAGATCAGATATTGCAGCTATGAGGGCATTAATGCGTGCTCATTGCAGACCCTCCTTTGAAAAATTCATGAGGTAGTTTGATGGCTGTTGTATTTCCTGCTTGAGGTTACCAATGGTGCGCTCAATTGTCCACTGTGCTATGCAGATGCTTGGTCCCTTCTGGTACGTCTCTGCAGCAAGGTGAAGGATTTGATGAATGCAAGGTCGAATAAAATGGAGTCTATCATTGCATTGCTGATAGTACAGTTGTTCAAACTCACACTCCCAGGAAGCCAATAGTGCACATGCCTTGAGAATTTCTTCATGCGTGATCAAGTGTTGACTTATGATTTGAAAGCCATGTACAAGTTTGCAGAAGTTCATCCAGTACTGTTCGGGAAGAATACTATAAAGGAGTGCTGGCGCAAGATAAAATGTATGGAGAAGATACTCCCAAGTCTTGTAGTCAGTATTGATCTTCTGTGCAATGTTTCGTGGCTTCTGGTCAAACGAGCCAGGTAGATAGAAACTGGCCACTTCAACGGCATGTCCATGAGCCTCCCAAACAGCATCATTACGAAGCACAGCCCAATCCCATGTTGCAATATTATCCGTATTCATGCATGTGATCATACCATGCCAGAGAGCTAATAAAAGGTCGCTTATATTTGCCACGAGGTGCATGACATCCGTTGTTATACAAAGGGGGACGCCAAGAGACCAGGTGGGTTTCAGTCCAAGGATAAGTGGCAGCTTTGTGATTCCAGTATCAGTCTGACGAAGCTCAAATTGGCAGTGATTGGGTGAGGACATCAAATGGATAAGATTAGTTGCATACTCTTGGCTACCGGCTGGGGGAATGGTGAATGAAGATAGATCGGGTTGGTTACTGTCTCCATAAGCATTAATTGGACGTAGTAGAGCTGGGTAGTAATGGGATTGAGAGTCCTTGTGTCGTCCCTTGACACCACAGTATAGTTGGCACCCATTCTTACCACAGTGACCAACAAGACCATCCCAATAAACAAGGCCAGGTCTATCTGCGGTCGTGAAAAGAAAGTAAACGTCGGATCTGACTATGAGGTCTTGAGATGAATCCCAGATCTTAAGTCCTTCATTCTGTAACACTGTGAGATGGTGCATTCCAATGACCAGGAAGGAGTCAAGTATCTTGGGTTTATGTGGACCTGGAATGAATCCAGCAGGGATGACACGAGATTTTTGGTAGCATTTGTCTGGTGAGAGGTTGAGAATGATCCAGATATATAGCCAGCAATCGGAATCCTTGTCCTTGTACAGTTGGGCACCATCAAGTGAGGTCATAACGACAACATCGTCCTGTTTGATATCTCCTGTGAGAGTGGCCCCCAAGTAGTCCCAACTAGCAGTGATATCATTGATAACAGAAATCTTCTTGTTGTCTTCATACTCATTGAGAATTTGGTCAGTCCACTCATAAAGGTATCGCATTTCGTTTGCCCTGTCAGGATTTCGATAGAATGCCTGAAGTTGGGGTCCAAGGGGAAGAGTAATGAACCTCTTGGCTGGGGTTTTGATTCAGCCATTCATTGCCTCTAGTTTAGCCTGATCCCAGTGAGACTTATTGTAAACCGGGCACTCTTTGAGATTGGAAAATGGTCCCATAAAGGCTGCACATGAGTTCATGCACATGTCGTGCTCGATAGATTCAATCCCAGTGTATGCTGCAATGAGGTTCTCAACGGTGTCGAAACTGAGACAATCTTGTACTTGCTGAGCATCCGGAGAGTTTGATTTTGTTGATTTGATGACACACACATAAGCTCTCTGTGAAGCGTGTTCCAGAGCCAGATAAGTCTGAATACTATGTCGAATCACAGGACTTTTGAGCTCAATAACTGCTTGGGGAGGATTTTTAATTCTCTCAAGTGTTGCATTTGATAGCTTTGCAATTGGATCAGCAAGGGAAGCATTCTGGAGGAGATGGATGAAGTCCATGTATTGCAAGAGCTTGGGAAGTACCGTCCTTTGGGAAAGGATGTCAAGATTGATACTAGGTGGTTGTTGGGTTTTGCTTGGGAGGCGGAGGATTTCACTCAGGAGATGGAAAATGCTCAGGAGATGGAGGGTTTTGCTCAGGAGGCAGAGGATTTTGCTCAGGAGATGGAAAATGCTCAGGAGATGGAGGATTTCACTCAAGAGATGGAAAATGCTCAGGAGATGGAAAATGCTCAGGAGACAGAGGGTTTTGCTCGGGAGACAGGGGGTTTTGCTCGGGAGACAGGGGGTTTTGCTCGGGAGACAGGGGGTTTTGCTCGGGAGACAGGGGGTTTTGCTCGGGAGATGGAGGGTTTTGCTCAGGCTCATCCAGCTGAGGTGGTGATGGTGATTGGGGTGAAAACATGACCATCAAAAAACATTAGAAATGCCAGGGAAGATATTACTTACAGCTGCGACACCACTATCTTTTTTCTGAGCACATTTCCTCTTTCCAGCTTGAGGGTCTGGCATTTCTTGGGCTCTCTTGGCCAGCATATGCTGTACTTCCATGCGACGTGCATATGAAGAGACATTACTTGGGCCAGCTTGCTTGGGTGGATTTTCCCTTGCCTCGAACTCGAACTTCTTAGCAAGTAATGCGCGGGCAGCATCGACAGACAGTCTCTTGAAGGTAACGATCCTGTGATACTTGTCTGAGTCCTGCTTGACTTCCCTTAGGTGCTGATAGAAGGAGGGTTCAGATAGGATACGGGGTTATCCCTTGCAGTATTTCTGGCATATACAGAGCCAGTTTTTTGTTGTATGAGACGAAGATGCTGGGTCCATGCTAGAGGTTCAGGAGGTTAGTATGAAGATATATGACAGAGATTCTCTAGCACTGGTCAAGATCATACAGACTCGTTTGGGTGTGTTGAGCAGGGACTCAGAGGCTGTATTGCAAAGACTGCGGGTGTAATCAATGTAATCGACATGCATTGGGTATGTCAAAAGGGCAAGCAATGCCAACAAGGTTGGGTCAAATGGTGTACAATTGCATCATGTACTGCAACACACTACACTACATATATGGAACATTCGAGATACCATCATCCGAAATCCAATGGATTCAGATCTTGCCACAACCGCACACATCAGCCAAGAACTGATTTTCACTGGGGTTCAACCCCCTCCCTGCATTGCCCACCTCACCCTCTACATAACAACAATGACAATGACACAAAAATTGTGACATCACAGAGATGAGAGACTTGGAGAGAAAGTGACAGATGATAGGACAAAATCAATTGCTCATTCAAGTAGACACATGTAACTTCAATTCATTGCACTGCAGGTGGATATAGTAATTTTACAGACTATATAATCAATTGCAACTAAGGATGCAGCTCTGCAGAGTGAGAGAGATGATGAGAGGGGTGCAAATTGGGTGCTGATGGGCTTTGTGATGCTTGAGGCAAGCCAACACCAAAGTAACAGGGATCATGATACTGAGTTGGGTAGTGAGGCAGATTCAGAGGCATAAGAGAGGGGTCAGGAGCAAGGAAACCACCACCATAAAGTTCATGAGGATCCCCATGTAGGTCTGGATAATGTTGAGGCATCATTGCCCCTTCAACAGGTATAGGGTAGGGAATGAAAGTTGAGTGACTAGGGTAGGCATAACTGCCACCCCCAATCTACTGATGGGATCCTTCTAGCCATGGGGGGGGGGAGGTTCAGAGGTGGGTTTGAATGCACATGGGGCCCCAGAAAATTAGCTGTGGATGACTCCAAAGTAGAGTCACTCTTGGCAGCCATTGTCAGAGCCACAGCCCCCTCCACACTGTCTTCCAGGGTTGATGGTAACTGGTTATGCAAGGGGATGGGATGGTGGGCCTCTGCAAGAGGTATATGGGTTTCAGGATGTCTTGGAGAAGGGGAAGATGGATGTTCATCGGTGATCACCAGTGGCAAAGGGTTTCTGAGGACGAGTGTTGTAGGGTTTGAAGTGGTTGGAACTGTTGGCAGAACAAGGAATGGGTCTGATGCCACCACAGGAGTTGCTTGCTTCGATGCTATTGTTGTGTTTAGAGATTGCAATCACAAAAGCACTAGAATGTTACCTTTGGTAGTGAGAATGTCAGGGAATTCATTCCCACTGTCTGACAGGTCTGAGTCCAGAAACAAGGAACTTGTGGCCCCATGTGATTTGCTACCCTGGGGATCACCTGTCTCCTGATCCATAGTGTGTCCTCTACCCTCATGGCAAACCCCAATCTTCATAGGCCATGGGGATCCCGCACTTTTTTTGATGGTCGGGTGGTCTCCAATGCATTTGCTTTGCGTTTACCCAATGGGTCAGGGGCCTGATAGTCCTCTTGGCCCAAAAGAGTGGTACTCCGACTCTTGTTAGCCTATATTGCTAAATTTGTTACCATGGGCTCGTCCTTGGAGGAGTCCATAGTAGCGACATATTTTCCCTTCCTTTTCATATCCTTGGAGCACACAGTCTTTTTGTGGACATCCTCCTTCGGATTAGTTCCCTGTGATTTACCAGAGTCATCACCACTGCTGATAACAATAGGGTCATCTGCAATGGTGTGTATGCAATTGGCGGGACAGTGCTTGATATATGTGGTAACATTGTGAGCTGGCAAGCAGGCAGGTCCTTTGAAATCAATTGAAGTGTCTGTGTACATCTATTGTGCCTGCATGAGACCACTGTCTGCAGGGGGAGGCTCACCGATTATCACAGGTGACCTGGAAGTGGCAAGAGTCTCTGTCACCAGATGACAATAAGCAAAGGATATAGAACCAGATGAATTAGATAACATACTTCATTGATCTTTCCCTTCAACCTTAGCTACAGTAATCTTGTCATTCTCAAAAGTGCTGCATAGTGCATGTTGCTCAGCCTTCTTGAGAACGGTGATACCTTTTGTCCTTGCATTATTGGCACACAATTCTCTGGGCATCAGGGCACCTGTGGGCCAACCACACATCACAAAGCCTTGCTCTGCTAGGATTGGCATGAGTGTCGTCCATGGGAAGTTCCCTGGTTTGAATTTTGCCATATCACCACTAGTATTCCCTGCCACAAGTGAGAATCGTTAAAATCGTGATTTTTGACCTGGGAAAGACTCACTTATGTGGGATATAATGGTGGTCTTGATGTATAAGAGCATATTGTCAGTGGATGCTAGTGAGGCTTTGTCCACCAGCCCCTGACCATCAGGAGAATCATGCGAAGGGGACAATAGTATACCATTCGGATCTTGAGTGGAGGGTAATGAACCCACAGGTCTGGAACCATGCAAGGGAAGCAGTGGTACATCAAGAGGTGGTTCGTGATCTTGTTCACTATTGCCTGCATTGTCAAAGGCTTCACTGACAACTTCAAGTGAGACTTGATTGCTGTATCCATATTTATTAGTGGCATGTAAACAGGAAAGTAAAACATGCTCACTATATGTGTGCCTTCAAGTATCCAATCATCATATGTTCATTCACACGATATTGCATCTCAAAAAACTTTCATGAGGTCAGCAGAGGTTAAGGTCAAGACGCATGAGAACGACTCACATTTTTAGCACCTGCTGTCGTGTGAGCCCAGCCAAGTGATACGTCCTCATTAACAGTCTTGCCACACATGACTACTGCGGCCTTGAAGCCATGTTTAGCAGCCACAGTTTCAAGCTAAGAGATGTTAGTTCATACATTAGCCAATCATGAGCAACCTACCAAGCTTGTCACTCTCTTCCAGGCCTTGTTGAAACTCAATGCATGTTGAGCGACGGTCTGTGGCGACGACTTGGAGATATCAAGAAGATTGTGAATTTCTAGGATCTCTTGCCAGGTCTCACTGTTTTCCTCCTTGAACTTCATGTAAAGTTTGCACCACAGCATAGAGGTAACTTGGAGCAATGTGTGAGATTCTAAAGGAACCCTCAAGTACTTTGAAATGCTTACTGGTGGTATCAACAGGCAGGCCAAGCCTACTCCACTCTTGCTCTTCATGTTTTGCAAGATATTTGGCATATGAATTCCAGTGATTGGTCCCATTGACAATGTGAGTGTGAGACTTGCACCAGCTGTCCAAGATTTGCTGGGTGCTCAGCAATGTTTGTGCGACAATGTCTGTCAGAACATTCTCCAGGCATCTATATCCATTGTTCAGGACCTGTGTCATATGTGCTGTCTGACAGCCAGAAGTTGGAGTGGATAGCACATCATATGAGGTTTAGAGCAGCATTGGCCTAAAGATACTATGCTCAGTTGTTATGCGAGACTAACAGACTAATGTCATTACCTAAAGATACTACGCTACGAGCGGTAGTTAGTATGTGCACTGTAGTACTGTATCATATGTGGCTTACCTCAGTCATTGTGTGAGACTAACGGACTGAGGTGCTGAAGCTAAGTGCAAGCGGTAATATATCTATTGTGCCACTGGCTTCACAAAGATAATGACTTGAGATCAAAGGGATGAAAGGGAAATGAAGAACATAAAAAGGGACAAAGGCTCAGCACAATGACAAAGGAAGAGAAGGAAAATGTCAAAGAAAAGGTCATGACTTCATATTATAACTACCATGCCACACTGTCAGGCCTGAGTGGTGGCTGTGCATGTGTGTGTGCATTCTAACACATCACTGGGTGAGGCACTGGTGGTATTGTCACCAGATGGACCTGCACTGTCCTCTGGAGTTGAAGGTGTTGGTGGGATAATCTGTGTCACTGGAAGAGGAACCTGAGTGAAAGGGGGTGAGTCAGGAGCATGTACAACTGATGTGTTGGCCATGGTGCAGGCCTCAGAGAACTTCTTAAGTAGTGTGGAGTCAATGCTACTGTTGACCTCCGCTAGTGGGGTGGCAGCCAGTGAGTCCAGAGCTGGAGAGAGGGTGGGAGTAGAGACATTGGAGGCCATTAGAGGTGCGATCAAAGTGTTTACAAAATTGGTGAGAGGTCCAGTCACATCCTGGGAGGATACATGATTACCAAGCAAAGGCCTGACCCCAGCAACAATGGGTAGTGGGATGGATTTGCCAATGGTTGGAGGGGGATGAGTACCTACAGGAATGGAGAGGAGAGGGATCTTCAGATGGTGGTTCTCAGTGAGAGAGAGGTTTGGGAGTATGGCACCAGGTGCAGGAACAGAGGGACCAACTGCAAGAGGACCCTGATCATCCATAGCAGAAACAGGAATGAGAGGTGGGGAGTCCTCTTCGAATGGGTGACCCCTGATGCATTTGAGCTGTGAAGCAGCTGCCATGGCTTGAACAGTTGGCTTTGGCCATGGGTGTAGTCTGGTGGGGGTTTGGACCAGAGAAGGGGATGGCAATCAATGGCCTCCACCTATCTGTATACCACAGAAATTGACTGTAAGATCTGGGATGCCCTCATGTGGCTCCAGGACAGAGGAAGGCAGGGGCATGGGGGTTCTAGAGCAGTGATGAGATGAATGAGTCATCATAAGCAAAGTGGAGAACACACCAGGATGGAGAGCAAGCCATTGAGGCTTTATAACCTCTAAGTGGTCCCTATACAAACAAAAAAATATATCAGTGAGCAAGCGGCAGCACCAACAGGATCACAAAGTGCACTCCCTGAGAACTACCAGTGGTCTTAGCAGGGCTCTCAGGAGGTCATCTTGTAATTTTCTTGCCCCATAATTGGAAGAAAAAACGGTGAATCAGGAGGCTACAGGATGCAATGTCTGAGGATAATGGCTTGGAATACTGTGTGACAGGGGGAGGGAGAATAACTGGCATGACATAAGTAAGGTCACAGTGGGTCCAGACTACCTGAGGATATGATCTCCGAGATCGAGGCATAGAGCTCCATGCCAGTGGAATAGATCGAGTCAAACAGTGGAGAAGTGATCAACCTGAGATCTGCATGAAGTCTATTAAAGAAGCACCAAGTTCCCTGTGCCTTCCAAAAGTCATGTGCATGGGTCGCAAAGAGATCCAATGGCTTCAGTCATAACCTTTGCTGTCAATTGTCAGATTGATTGAACAGTTCATCAGCAAAAATTAGAGAACTTGGGAACACCTCCATTCTAAAGCAACAGTGTCTTGATTACATGGTTCAGGCATTATGCTACATACAGTCCAAACTACAGGAGCCAACATGCCTCCCCCAAATCAATTGCCTCCATAATGAGAGCAATTCCCTCGTCAAGGGAAGGTACCCCCAATAGCACCATGCCACTGACATGACTGACATATGGAGTCGCATGAGCGCTGCAATACGGAGATGATTAGCATGGTTCACAAACACAACAGATAGAATTTACCATGTAGCAAAGACACCAACACGATGGCCTCGTGTGATGGCATACATATGGCCAGTTGCTCCAAGAGAAGGCATGTTATAAATAAAACTGTTGTACATGGCTTGGAAACAACCATCAAGACTGAGACTTCCTGGCACAAAGAGGTGATGAGGGCCAGTAGGATCGACTACAGCAATGGTACCACCAAAGGTGGGAGGAGATGCCCTTTCAGTGATAGGTTGGGACAGTACTGCAGGAGTAGATGGGGAAGTTGACATGCGAGATGATGAAGTGGGACCCTTGGCATTAACGACAGCAAGAATCCTAGATACTCCTGCAGAGGTGACAGTGGTGGGAGTAGATGGGACAATAGGTAAATGGGCAGGAGGGGGGCACTTGGTGAGAGTGGTGCAACTGACAGAGCCAGAGGTCACAAGAACCCTGGAGGGGCCATCAATGGTGATGGGAGCAGCATTATCAAGTTGCCCTCTGTGCTTTTCATCTGTGGAGAAGATGCTGTCCTTAGCACTGAGCCAGGAAGAATCTGCTAAAAAAACTGACCATTAGAACCATGTCTGCATCACAGAAAAGCACCTCACCAGGGAAAATACTATCAGCCTAGAGCATTTGCTGCAGCCGAGCAGTGGTCTCAGTGCATCATGCCAAGCATGAGAGCATTTCATTGACAAGCACTACATATACCATGTAAAGGCATTGGATGTAATAGACAGGATAGATACATACTTACCAAGCCCTGGTTTCATGCTGGTGACAGCTGAGAGATACGATGTAGGGGGGATGTCAAGGAAAGCATGAATTTATATAGAGCCATAAATCATTGTGACCTATTTGGTATGAGAAGCCTCCTGATGGTGAGCCATAGGATAAGGTAGAGGTCCTATAAATAGCTGAGTTTCTACATGACACATCCTGTAGATGAACTACTCAAGAGTACAAAACACAGCTGAAGCACTAAAGGGTTGATTCCAGCTGTCAGAACCACAATTTTCCTACATTTCCTCTTATGATATTTACACCTTTTGCCCCTATTATAAACCCCTATCCTTAATCTCTCGCCCGATTATCTTATATTTCCCCTTCACCACTAATTCAGGTCTAGACTACCTTCAATTGTGTCATTCCATTGACATCAGGTTATGTCATCACCATTACATCATGGTCTAGCCTATTGACATCACCATGACATCATTCCATTCCCTGCTTACTTATCATTTCATATTTAGATTCATTTGATCTGTTATTTAATATCCATTAGTCATTATTCGGGCACAGGGCTCAGATCTAGATACAGGCCTTAGGGTTAGATATCCTATATAAGTAGCACTCATCCTGTACAGTAGTCCTTGTGCTTAGTATTCTCATTGCTGTGGATCATTCTCTGTGTGTGTGCCTTTGCCACATCTTAGTCTGGTCCATGGTTTCGGGTCTCTCAACTTCTCACTTTGAGTTGTTGAGTTGTTCCTGATACCAGCCAATCAAGAGGATGAGTACTAAAAAATTGCAAGTTTTGGATACTCCAAAACATGGTTGGTGCCACCATGGCTAAGAAAAAAGTGAATACCTGATCAAAAGCTATATATTTGCTGAGTCTGTGAGTAGTCTGGGTGAAGTCCCTGAGTAGTCCAGGTAAAGTCCCTGAGTAGTCTGGGTGAAGTCCATGATTATCAGTCCATTCTGAGCACACTCAAGCAGTTTCCTAATGCAGTAAGTCACGGCTCACTGCATAATATGGACTTGCCTAGTGCTTGGTCCCAACTGTTGTGTTTATTCCGCCTACTATAGTCAAACGGACTCGGACATGGCACATTACATAATGATTACATAATGCGCCGGTAGATAAGATAGATTTCACCGCGTCCTCACCTCAGTCAGAGACTCCGTCCTGTACTGAGGTAAGACCAGTCCATTCACACTTTGTACTCAATACTCATTCCCCTGTAGTACACTTCTACAGGTGCAATATATAGTTAGAGACTCTGTCCTGTACTGAGTACACTTCTACAGGTTATGAGCCCTATGTTGCTCTAATCTACAGATCAAATGCATATATTCATGTCCGTATCACGCATACACCCACTAATATGACCAGTACTACGTCAGAGGAAATCAAGCTGCCAAAGCTTGATGCATCCGGCAAGGAGTGGTCCTCTTGGAAGGTCCAACTCCAGCTTGCTGCAGCCAGTCGAGGATTGGCTGGTTACCTTGATGGAAGCAAAGCAAAGCCCACAGACCCAGTAAAAGGGAAACCATCTGGGTGAACGGCATCTACTCCTGCTGAGCTCAAGTCAGTTGCAGATTATGAAAAGGATCTGACGACTTGGAGTGAAAAGGATGCGAAATTGTGGCATATCATTGCCACTACCCTTCCTAATTCCCTCTTCATTCGTCTCGTGAACAAGAACTCAGCACATGAATACTTTGCGACTCTTTCTAGCCTCTTCCAGTCATGGTCCATAGTGGTCAGCGCTGAGATGCGTCGTCAGTTGGGGGAACTCAAATTGAAGGATGGTGGGAATGCTCAAGTGCACATTGAGAAGATCATCACCTTCTGTGAGGACCTTGCCTCTATTGGGCGACCTGTCTCGGATGAGGACCTTTTTAACATCGTATATGTGTCCCTTCCTCATTCTTACAACCCTGGGTTAGCTGCCTTATCCTCCACTATGCGCATACAGGGCACTACCATCACTTCTGATGATCTGATGGACATCGTGCTGGAGGAATATGACCATCTAATGCTCCAGGGGGGCAAGGGGAAGACTTCTTCCTCATCTGAGGATGCTGCTTTCAGTGCCGATGCGTTGTCCAAGAAAGGAAAGGGCCGGGGGAAGAAATTCAGTGGCGATTGCTACAACTGTGGTTGGTCTGGCCATAAAGATTGTGATTGCTGGGAGGAGGGCAGCAGTAAAGCTGGCCAGGCTCCCAAGGGTTGGAAGTCCCATGGCAAGAAAGCTAAAGATGACAAAGGCAAAGGCAAAGCGTCAGCCTCTGTGAATGCGGCCACTAGCGACAAGAACTCACCTGACAGTGCATGGCTTGCTGTGCCCGAGCCTGACTTGCCTGTTGCCACTGGCATTGAGGCCTTGGTTGTGCGAGGTGACAACATCCCTGACTTGTATAATAGCAGTGCCTCTTAGCACCTATCCCCTTGTCAGGACCATTTAATCAACTTCGTCAGTATTCCACCTAAGCCTATACATGGTGCCGACAACGGTACCTTTCATGCCACCAGGCGTGGAGACTTGCCTGTTTTCCTGCCTAATGGAGATACTCAGTCTTGGCTCCTGAAGGATGTCCTGTATGCACCTAGTATGCGGGTGACTCTCGTCTCCATCAGCCGCCTTGCTGAGGGTGGCTACTGTGCTATCTTCGACGGTGCGACCTGTCAAATTTTTGATTCCAGTTGTGCTCTGTTGGGTCAGGTCACAGTTACGAACGGTCTGTATAAAACGCATTGTGATTACTCAGTGACTGCAGCAGCCATGTCAATGGATCGATGACTCACCATGGAGGAGTTACACTCTCACTTGTCCCATATTGGAGTGGGGACTATCCGTGAGATACTTGCAAAGGAGATGATCACAGGTGTTACCTTGGACCTGGACCATAGCTCTATGGGCCAATGCGTCTCTTGCGAGTATGGGAAGGCATCCCAGAAGCCTATTGGGACGACTCGTGACCCCAGCTGTGCAGCAGCACTTGGTAATGAAATTCATACTGATGTTTGGGGACCTTCTCCCATTCTGATGCCTGGTAAATGGAGCTACTATTGCTCATTTACAGACGATCACACTCACTACACACGTGTTAGCCTCTTGCGTGCCAAGTCTGAGACATTCCAGGCTTACCTGGAGTTCGAGTCGTGGTTGAAGATGCAGCACAGAATGGCCGTGAAGCGTTTGCATTCCGACTGTGGGGGGGAGTATTTATCCTATGAGTTCAATTGTCACCTGAAGGATCACGGAACGGAATGGAAACTCACCACACACGATACACCAGAACACAATGGTGTTGCAGAATGCTTGAACCACACTCTTGTTGAACGTGTTTAGACTGTCTTGCATGCTAGTGGTTTGCCAAAGGCCTTGTGGGGCGAAGCGATCTTGCACGTTGTCTGGGTGAAGAACTGGTCAGCTACTAGGGTGCTCGATGGGAAAACACCTTATGAAATGTTATACGGGACAAAGCCTGACTTGACCAACTTACCACCCTGGGATGCAACATGTTGGGTTATTGATCAGTCTGGATCGAAACTTGATGACCAGGCTAAAGAGGGTCATTGGGTCAGCTTCAATGCAGAATCTACAGCTCACCATATCTACATTCCCAGTTGGCACGCTGTGATCATTGAGTGCAATGTCACTTTTCGACGAGATGATCCCATCTCCATACGGCTTGACGGCACTGACTGTGATCAGCAGGGCCCACCAGGCATGGTTAGCAACGCACCTGTGGCTGCCTCGCAACCTGTCAAACCACCTGGTAGCACCATTGGTGACTCCTCGGGTGGTGGTTTGCCTCACCTTAGACGGTCGACTCATCAGTATACCAAGTCATCTTATATCCAGATGTTGCGATGTGGGGACAGCACTCATGATGGTAAGGGTGGACTGCCCAAAGGCATCCAGGTGGCCGTGGTTAAGGGTCTTGACAGTGGAACCGATGGTGGGACCGCTTTGGTGGCATGGGAATTTGATGATGAAAATGCAGTGTTTGCACTGCTTAGTGGGACTGCGGAGGCTGAGGGCCTCAAACCAATGACTATTGAGGAAGCCAAGGCATGGCCGGACTGGCCCAAATGGGAGGAAGCTATTAACGTGGAGCTGAGAAGCCTCAATGAAGTACACACCTGGTACGTGGTCGATCAGCCTGTGAACACCAATGTCGTAAGTTGCAAGTGGGTCTTCAAAATCAAGAAGAATGCTGTGGGCGAGATTGATAAGTACAAAGTGCGTTTGGTTGCATGCAGGTTCACCCAGCAGTATGGGGTGGATTACTTCGAGACTTATGCTCCTGTCGCTCAACTCACATCTCTTCATCTCATTTTGGCTATTGCAGCACATCATGACTGGGACGTCGATGTTTTTGATTTCCATAGTGCTTTTCTCAACAGTAAGCTGGATGACAATGAAGTCATCTACATGGAGCTTCTGCCGGGTTTCGATAAACAGGGTCGCGATCTCATTGCTTGACTCTGTGTCGCCCTCTATGGTTCGAAGCAGGGCACGTTGAAATGGTATTTACGGCTTTACAGCACGCTCCAGGAACTTGGTTTCACTCGCATGGAGGTGGACTGGGAGGTGTTTGTTGCTTTCATTGCAGATCATATACTCATCCTGGCGTCTCACATCGACGATTGTACTGTCACGGGTAGTTCTGCCGACCTCATGAAAGCTTTCAAAGAGGAGATCGGGTCACACTTTCAGATCACTGACTTGGGTCCGATCAGCTGGTTGCTTGGTATGAAGGTCACTTGGGATCGTGCAACACGCATGCTCTCTCTCTCCCAGGAACCCTACATTAATGCGATTCTGTCCAAGTATAATTTCTCCGATATTAAGCCCGTTTCTCTGCCACTCAACCCTCACATTCAGCTTTCAGAGAAGCAGTCTCCAAAGACTACAACCGAGATTGCGCGCATGCGCAACATCCCATATTGTCAGGCAGTCAGGTCGCTTATTCATCTCACAGCTGGAACCTGACCTGATATCGCGTTTGCCACATTGTTCATTGGCCAGTTCTGCAACAATCCAGGTTGGGAGCACTGGGAGGCAGTTAAACAGATTTACAAATACCTTTCGGGTAGTAAGTCTCTCGTGCTGACTTTCAGGACTCATACATCGGGTTTGGTTGGTTACATCGATGCGGACGGTGCCACACAGGAACACCGCTGGGTGATCACTGGCTTCGCTTTCCTCATTGACAGGGGAGCGATCCTTTGGGGTTCAAGAAAACAAGAGCTCATCATGCTTTCAACTGCCAAATCCGAGTATGTTGCAGCGACGCATACTGCCAAGGAAGCCATTTGGCTCTGCTGGATCATCAGCGAGATGTTCGTACCACTCACGTGCCCGACCACCCTATATGGTGATAACCAATTGGCGATCGCACTGACGTGCAACGGCAGCTACCACGCTCGTATGAAACATATTGACATTCATTTTCATTTTATCTGCTTTAGTGTCAAGAATGGTTCTATTTCTTTCGTTTATTGTCCCTCTGCGGACATGGTTGCTGATACACTTACTAAGGCTTTGCCTAGCATTAAGGCGAAGCACTTTGCACACAAATTGGGCTTGCAATCATCTGTTTGAGGAGGGAGTGTTGTGTTTATTCTGCCTACTATAGTCAAATGGACTCAGACATTAGGACACGGACACGGCACATTACATAATGATTACATAATGCGCTGGTAGATAAGATAGATTTTGCTGTGTCCTCACCTCAGTCAGAGACTCTGTCCTGTACTGAGGTAAGACCGGTCCATTCACACTTTGTACTTGATACTCATTCCCCTGTAGTACACTTCTACAGGTGCAATATATAGTCAGAGACTCCATCCTGTACTGAGTACACTTCTACACCAACACCTCAGCTCTAGCCCTTTGTGTGCATATATGTATCTGTAGCATTAATATAATATGTTTTCATCATCTATGGTATCTGTTGATGCATCCATGAAGTGCCCATGTTGGTCACACTGCACTGAGTGGTTACCATATATAGTAAGTCACAGTCCACCATTATCTGGGTACACTCCCCTGTGCTCATCGTCAGACAGATAGGTTAACTCACCTGTTTCTTTTTTCTTCCCCATTGCCACAACACATGAATTGTGCATTCAAAATTGGAATGGCTGATATGAGCAGCTGAAACCATATGTACATGTGTCAACCAAGCTATCCAGTCAGGACTGTCATGATACCCAGCTCCTTGTCCCTATCTTGCCAGGGACCAAAATCAAGCAATGGAGATAAAATATAGAGGCAATGCTAATTGAAGACAACTCCAAGACAAACCAGCACTCGGAAATACAGAGGTGTGCTTGAGAGGTGTGTGGATGTGTCATGTGGCAGTTAATAAATATTTCATGAGTATTCGTATGGCACAATCAAGTCCTATGCTACAAGTAGCCATGGTTGATCAACCAAGGCGGGTCCCTTGTGCAAGTCAGGGGAAATGTGCAATCACTGGATGGGCCAAGTGAATGAAATCGCAGCTTAGTCTTGTTGTGCATGTAGAATCTGGCAGAACTGGTGACCTAGTCACATGAAGACTGGCTATTTCAGCAGAATCTAGGGCTCCGTACTACCATTCTAATCTGCTTGGCAGCACCTCAGACCCAAATTGTGGTGCTTCATGAATTGCTTCAGTGTGATACATAATCTTCAAATATCGATAGATCTAAAACTGGCCCTATCATTGGTGCGCACGACTCTTATTCTGAGTTAATAGATGCTAATTGCAAGTGCCCAAATGGCTTTGGATCATTCCCACTAATATCATTTGGGGCAGCCTTCAAGCTCTCCTGGTATGACTTCCTCACCAGGATGTCGGGCTGACCAACTCTATGTTTTTCCTTGTCTCTTCTTGCAATGATCCTACAATATGAAAAGATACTTCTTATTGTATTGCACTGTGCACATTGCAGATGTATATCAAAGGGGGGCTTATGTGGTAGCTGAGGGCAGCATGGTATCAACATGTCTTACAGAATGCTGGATGCAACTTGAGACTGAATTTCTAGTACTGCTTGTTCCATGCCACTAGTATTTCTTTGTCTATTTCATTGCTTACCCTCCACTGGGAATTACTGGTACCTCTTGAACTGTCATATATAGGACCAGGTGAACCATTCTACATCTCTTCAAGCACACCTCCGAGTCCGGACCTGCTGTTCAAGTACAGCTTCGTGTTACTCCAACTTATTTCTCCTGGTGCCCCCATTGCCCAAGTCATGTCTGCATCATCTGTGCAACCTTATCAATTACCATGCAGTAAATCAGTTCACATTACACATAGTCTTCATTCAGGTTACGTATGTGTCCACACACATATACCACTTGTCAATGAGGCTCCCACTCAGGATGGCAGGACTTTTAGAAATCGAGTGTTGCATGCTCGATGCCTGCAAGTGCATCTCATTTCCATGTTGGATCTCTGCACTTAGTTAGCTTGGGATAGCAGCAGCATGTCAACAACACATCAATACTGTGCTTGAGTGGGACCTTCCTTTCATCTCGCATATGTATGTTATGCTAAGGCCACTGCAATATCCGAGAGTGGAGTACATTGCAACCCCTCGCTCCCCTCATATCAGAGTCAGTTGTCTCTGCAAGAGAAGAGACTTGTCAGCGTGGGCCAGCATGCTGCAGGGCAGAATTCTGGTACCCAACCACTTGGATCAATGTACTTGCATGCAAGCATGTACGCACAACCTGACTTACATGTGACTCACTTGCACGTTGGGGTCATACAACAAGTGACACATGCCCATGGGCTACCACAACAAGAGAAAAAACAGAGTGTCTGTGTTCCCTAACAGACCATGCACAAGGTATTTTGAACGGAGCCCACCAACAATGCACATAATCAGGATCACTTTGTGAACTTGGGAGGCTCTCAGCATCACGTTGAAACATTGATTCTGGAGGTGACAGCATTAGTCTGGCATGTAGTAATGGGGGTTCTGTTGGAGTTGTGGCTGCTAATTATCTTGCAGCTGAGGGTCCATATGAGGTAAGCCGATTCCAATAGCAATGGGTGGTGTAGTCAGGTTATGTAGTTAAGGTGATAGCAATCATGTGATCAGGTCAGGTGGCTTCATAAACAGTATTTCTGAGCTGGGATCAAGTGACTGACTAGTCTTGGAGATTGCCCATATAATGTTCAATTTTGACAGGATAGGATAGATAACACTGAGGTATGTAGATATTTCCTAAACTCTGCTACAGTGCTCTCTGTCAGGCCAGTAGCTTCAAAACCCTGGAATATTGCTGCTACAGTGGCTAGAACTCAAATCCCACAATCATAATCATTGGTCTGTATTGGTGTAGTCTGCATACTTGAGCATGAGCAGTGTAAATATGTGATCTACTCACAATGATTGGATATGCAGTCCAATGGAAGGAACCTGCATGAACCTCCAGAAATGTAGTCGAAGTGGCCAAGAGTAAGCATGACATGAACCTGATTATTTCCTTAGATGTAAATTTGGTGTTAGTTTGTCAGTTTCACAAGAATCCATGGACTATGCATGTTGACATCAGAGTGCCATGGCTTCTCCTCTGTGAGGCTATCAAAGAGCCTGAGCTCATGGTGGATGAGGTCAGCTACACATAGCACCCAGTGCCTGGGGTGGTAAATCAGAAGGATCCAGATGTCTTCCTCCAAAACTGAGTGTGCTTGAGTGCTTTGAAGAGTTCCTGGTCAGTCTTATAGCAGGTGCAAGGAAGATCAAAGGTTGAAAAAATTGTGAAGCAGTCAGGTTGTGAGGGTTTGGTCCAAGAGAGGAGAAGAGGGATGCAGCCATTGATGCAAACATCATTGACATGGGATGTGAGAGAGCCCAACATCAAGATGTCTTCAAAATCAAGCCTGCTGTGGCAAACTCTGTCATGAAGCACTGCCCTCTTGGTATCTGTGATGGAAGAAGAACAGTGCCACAGGATGGGTGTTGGGTCGACAGTAAAATGCTATTGGTTCATGTCAATGAACATTCATTGATGTAATGTAATTTGTAACATTACCGTCGGCACAGTCCAGATAACCAGGACATCCATCGTGCACTCCTTAATTGGGATGTCCTCATCATAAGCCTTGGCTTGCACTTCCTCAGTCAGGTAGTCAAAGGCCATGACATCTCCTGGGGTGAGAGGGGTAAGATCTGTTGGAGCATCAAAATAGAAAGCCATTTGGTGCTCCTCAAGTGAAGTCTCAGGAGCTTGCATAATTGTTGGAGAGATCCAACAGAGAGATAACTCAGGTGCACCACTGGTTAATTTGCTTACCAAAGCCACAGCTTCTTGAGTATGGGAATTGAAGTGGGTTCTCGAAACAAGTGGACCAGACCAGTGGAGCGGGAGGGCTAGCAATTGTTCTCAGTGGTGTAGAAGAATCAGGCAAAAAAGTTTGTCTGTCAAAACATTAGCAATAAAAATGAAGATCTAAATGTATGTACTCTTAGGAATGTAGAGCGCAAGCTCCACCACAGAAAGTTCAAAACCATACCAACGACAGAGATTATCTGCCTCCATACCCAACTGCTATCACTCTTCTAGGCAGCGATTGCACTTTAGCAATGCACAAATACCTTCCCATACTGCCTTGTCATCCATCCACTGTGGAATGTTGCCAACTGATGGTGAGATCCACACATCTTCCATTAGTGACTCATGGTTTTGCAACTCAGCAAGTTTGGTTGGGAGGGGATTCAGAAGTGGTATCACCCAATCGGGTTTGTGGAGATCTGCAAGCTGAGCACAGTATGAGCTATACTTCTGAATTGCTGACATCAATGCAGGTTGATGCTTAGCAATAGCTTTCCATGTTTGCTGATGCAACTTTGTACCTGGTACCATTAAGCAATGACTGTTCAATTGAGCAAGTCATCTTACCCAGTGCCTTTTGAGTGCCTCTGACTGCCTGATCCAGTTTTTCCCACTCGAAAAAGCTTCCAATCGCATACTTCCATATGTTTATCTTGAGATCATGAGCCAATAGCAATGTTTAGACAAAGTTGAGATCGATATCTTGTAGCTCCGGAAATTTGTCGCTCACATTGAGGGATCTATAAAAAGCCTCCACCTTGCTGAGCAATTGCTCATGCATGTGCTCTAGGCTCAAAATTGCATCCTTTGTCTGAGCAGATACATGGTGCTTCTCAATCATGGCCTTTGTGGACTGAATAGCATGGTCAGTTGTGTCTATATCAGCTTGCAGGCCTAAGATGGCATTGAGTTCCTTTCTGAGCCATGCAGGAGCATCTGGCACCACACCAATCAAGGATTAGTCACAAGAGCCAGCAGACATAAGTGACTTACAAGCATGGATGGAAAGTTGTGATTCTTTTTGAGAAGCCCATTCACATTGTAACTCCCCAATAGGAATTCCAACATCCTCAAGAATACTGTTGGCTGCCTTCCCTTGGTCATGGACACCCTGTTGCAGGTGGTGTTTGATCTAGTCACCTAGATCTGCACGCATCTCTGCACCAACCACTGCTGCTTGGTGATCAATAAGCCATATACATCACTGTTGCTACCGGGCATGTAAATAATGTGACAGCACACCAAAGAGTATCTTATCTCACTGATGAGAAGTGTTGGATGCCAATCAATGTAATCATTCATGACCATAGGCGCTCAGTCCCTTCCTTGTCTGAAAGCCCTAGTCCCTCTGCTAGATGAGGGTTGTAAATTAGTTGGTATGCCCACTCATGACCATAGACATGCATGGCAGTCATTGCAAAGCACAACCGAGTGACAATGGTTGGGTGAAGAATGTCATACTGAAAATGGCATATTTAGACATAATATACACAGGGAAGGAATCTTGCCAATGACAATGTCCTATTTAGGGTACACCCAACATCATAAAGAACAATGGCCATGGCATCCAGTGGCAATAACAAGAAAAGATGCGCAATAAGGGCTAGGGAGTACTTTTGCTATTCACCAGGTGAGTTGATGTTGGAAAAAAATAGCAGAATATCACAAATCAGTGCCATAATACCAGTGTCATCGAAACTCTCCATAGAAGTATTTTGCTTCTTACCATCTGCAGCCTCATAGGATGACTTATATAAGTCCAACACCACATCAGGCACTGCAGGATTTTGGGATTTTGGCAGTTTCTTCCATTGTGCTTTGATGTGAGTACCCATGGCATCAACTTCATCTTTAGAGAGGAAATAAGCAGGGTCATAGAAGAAGGGACAGTTGCCTGCAGAACAGTGGTGCCAGTGATGGAAATTCCCATCTGTAGTGACATGAATGTCACCACCATGAGCAAGGGATCTACCAAAAGCTGTGCCACCAAAACAAGCAGGATAGCAAGTGATAAGAATCTGATTGCAGCTCCCAAGGGTTAAGGATGCTTCAGCAGTGGGGACAGGCACAGACGAAGGGGCTAGAAGCATGGGGGATGCAAAAAAGGGTGATTGACAGGGTACAGAAGGTTCCGATAAAGTAGAGCGTTTCAATTGGCAGATCTGATTGCGACATCTTTGAATGATGGCTTCTAAATCTCGCTTGACCACAACTTGCAGCATATCAAACCATTGTACCATGAATCCAAGGCTATGCTGGAAGGGTTCTTGAATTGCTTCGTTCTGTGCAAGCGTCAGATGAGAAGATGTACTGAATACAAGTGCATACCTGCTTATTGGTCATCTGATAGTCTCGCCGAATGTAATGAGTGTGTAGTGCAGATGCAAGCACATTAACTGCATCGCACGACTGCTCAAATAGAGCATGATAGAATGTGAGCAAATCTACTGAGATGGCCATCTGATGCTAGGAGGGTGCAGTGGGAAAGAGCCCATGATGAAGGAGAACTTGGGCCAATGTAGAGCATTTGCAGCTAATCGCATCTACAGATATGAAGTCTGAAGTTCATGAGGTTAAATTGTGTGACGAAAAATATAAGCTTCTTATGATTGAACAGTAGGCATACTATGCTGATAGATTTTGAGGCACATCCAATGCGCTTGCAAAGCGACAAGATTCGGGGAACTGGCGGGATCAGCTTTCCAAGTGATTGAGAGACATAGCTAAGGTGTGAGGCAATTAGTGTTGGGATTAGAACTTTCCAACTGTCGCACACATGCTGAGCTGGTGGGTCAGGGAGAATGTGATGGGGTTTGCACATGTTGGTAGGACAGCTCTCATCATCTTGGATGTGCGTGTCTGCCTGTCCACTCCATTTCAAGCCTGTGCTTTCCATTCCAATCATATTGGGATGACAAGCACCATTGATGGTCACGTCTTCAAAGGGTAGATCAAAGACATCAGCTGGGAATGACTCAGGAGGTGGGGGCACAGGTTTCCTTCTGAGTTGTTCCAGTCTAGCCTCTAGACAACAGCATTTTGCAGCCTGACCAGCAATCTCGACAAATTTTTGCGTCTTCGCCTTATCTCTGGGATGTCTCAGGCTTTTGAAGTGGTGCCCAATCCTGTTTGTAGCATGTTGTGTGTGACAAGTGATACCAGAGGACATGGTGGGGGTGGACTGAAAACAAAAAAGAGAAAAACCAGGAGTTCCTTGAGTGCATGTTGATGCTCCAACAGCATCATATAGGATCACTGGTGAGGAACACCAGTGGCACACAACACCTGCATGGGAACAGTGGGAGAGGTATGGTTAGGGTGTGAGCGAGGGCAGGGCAAGGCCAAAAAAAAGAGCTTGATGAGCAAGGCTCAAGCATGGTTCACACAAGGCAAGAATGAGGTGCAGATGCTATCCAAGTTGCCTAACCCCGAGTGAGGCAGTATCTAAGAGATATATTACTGCCTACAAAGGAAATTGGTCTTTTTGACCACTATTGCTCCTGAAAAGTGCTGCCTGAGATGGGCAAACCCCACTGACAGCTGATGAGAAAACAGAAATAGATAAGTAGAAAAAGAATGAGGGAATTTTGAAGCACTTGCTTACCTAGCAAATTTCAGACTTGACTGTGCTGAAAGTGTGAAAGCTGGCAACTGTTGAGCTGATATGGAAAGAGATTACTTGTGAATATACAGAGAAAGGTGCCTATGCACAAACTGAACTCTGAGCTCAGTTCCTCAACTCAAAAATCCCAAAAGGTGGCAATGTTTGCCAATTTATTGATAATCTTCGGATGAAGTGTGAAAGTTAGCATCAGTTGGAGTGGATGTCAATGAAAAGAACTATTGATCTACCATTATTCGCTCACTTCTGAACTCTCTTGTGAATTTCACTTCCACTCAACTTACTGCTGCTTGTCTCTATGCCACCTTAAAAACCATCAACCCTGACATCCTGATTTTATTGATCAGTGAGGAAGTGAACAGGTACAAAAAAAAAGGAATTGCTTGTAATGATACCAAGGAATGTGATGAAGCAATGGTTGTCTCCACTTCTTGTACCTGTGAACAAGGGTGCAGAGGCCATGGTCAGCATGGGAGCAGACCAAAGCAGCTCTGCTGAGCCTGCAGATCAGATCAGCACCTAGCTGCAAAATGTGACAAGAAACCTACTAGTGACAAGCAACTGGCAGTACCCTCTGCTGGCAGTGCCCACATTGCCATGGTTGATGATGAAGATGGTGTTTTTGGTGTTGCTAGTGACAATAACTCATTGCCAGAGCTGGTAAGTATTATTGATGATGGCTTGGAGAGTGTTAGTGGCAATGATTCAATCCTTGATCTTGATGGTGCCACTGTTGTTATTATTCATACATATATGGTGCAGACCTTGATTACATAATCTTGGTCCTTTGTTCTTGTGTCTTTATCTTTTGGACATTCCTTTGTATACCTCAGTTGACTCTGACAGTCACTGAGTGATTCCTACAGCCACCTCAGATAACAATGCTTGTAGTTATTGATTCTCCAATAGTGGGGATGATGGCCCCTGGGGACACAGATGGCATGATGGAGACATAGACTCTGATAGTGATGGTGGCACTATCACTGTCCCTGTGACAGAGCCTAGCACTGCAGATCCTTCTCCACACACCACTGAATGTTGTAAAACACCAATCCTATCCAGAGTGGATATGGATCAAATAAAAGGGTGCGAGTATAGAATTGACCCAAGGGAGGGCATCAGAAGAAACAGGCCAAATAAGTATGGACCTAGGCAGCTGGCCCTCAGACAAAAGGAAAGACTACTAACTCAAGGATGGATGATGGAAGGTGTGAAAAGATGTATTCTAAGGTGTCATACACTGGCTTTATAGTCCTGGGGATACCCATGGACTTCTATCTATGAGATGTAACTAATCCAGGGCCAATTGGTGCCTAGCAGATATATAAGCTAAAATCATCTAGACTGGATCAAATGAACCCAGGACCAGATCAATGCAATCTGGACCCAGATAAACAGGTGGATTATATAAACAAATCAGAATGGACAGAGAAATGAATGGAATACCAAAAATGACCTACCCAGATGGACAATGGACATAATAGATGCTTGAATGGACTGAAAAAAGGGGCTTATAACTGTAGGAGGGCTCAACCTCCTACAACATGTTGAACTACATATATGACTCTGGGACAACCCACCATCTTATGCCTGATCATGACCAGATGACCAATGTGTAACCTATCTCTCCCAAGTCATTCATTGTTGCAAACAAACAATTTTGCTGCTACTGGAATTGAAAATCTAGTCATTGACATACTGAATGGACTCACCACATTGCAGCTATAGCTCACTGAAGTCCTGTACTCACCAGAGGTGGGGTACACACTGGTCTCCATTGCTCATCTGGATCAGATGAGTTTGTTCATTACTTTTGCACAGGGTTTTTGCATAATTTGCAATGCTGACAGAGAAACAATTGGTCAGATACCATGTTCTATGAAGGGGCTTTACCATGTGGTCTATGATAACAATTAAACTGCTGCAGCTGATGAGCAGATTACTGTGATGGAGTTGTATCATTATGCTTTCCTTATAGACAGAGGTGCAGTGTTCTCGAGTTCAAAATGCCAAGAGATCATCTCACTCTCCACCACCAAGAGCAAGTATATTGCTACTACACACACTGCAAAGGAGGCCCTGTGGCTCCATAGCCTCATTGCTGAGCTTTTCACACCTGTATCTAAGCCTACCATGCTCTTCTCTGATAATCAATCTGCTATCATGCTTGCTTGAGATCATCAGTATCATACCCATATGAAGCACATCAATGTGCAGTTTCACTTCATTTGTTAGATCATCAATGATGGCAAGCTCCATCTCATCTTCTGTCCAACTGGTGATATGATTGCTGACATATTTATGAAAGCACTACCATCCCCAAAAGTCAAGCACTTCATGTCCAAACTTGGACTGCATGCAGCTTGAGGGAGAGTGTCAGATTATGCAAGTGTGCACACAGCTGCCCAATGGACCCAAACCATTATCTTGGACATGATACCTTAGAACCACTGACATCTTTGTAACTGTACAGAGCTTATTTCCCTTTCATGCCTTTATCCACCTTTGTTTCCTTTCACTTCATATTTCCTCCCTTTATATGATTAGTGGCATGAGTAGTATATTTACTTCATCTCAGAACCTGTCACCTCAGCTTGTTTGTCCTGCACAATAACTGAGGTGAGTATCATGCATTATATAGTCTGCACTATCTGTACTTATGATCTACCTAATGATCTCTTCACAGGTAATATATATAGCTCATTTGTCCCACACAACAACTGAGCAATCTCTTTGCAGCCACTTTTCCGTGTGTTATTGCTCATAGCCTTATAGGAACTGCAATACTGGGTGGGTAAAAGCTATCAGCTTCATAGTTGTCATCTTTGGCAAGAGTAGGGAGATACAATATAGATATGATATACCAGGAAAGATACTGTGCCCACCATATGTAAATATAGCCTCATTGCTGGACTTTGAGGGCATCCTATTCTGAACTTGTTTGTAATTGTCTATATTTATAGAGATCAGTGTGATGTTGGAGAATATATTAGCCTGTGATCATTTACAGTGGTTTCCAAAAGTCCATGGAAAGTTGCAATTTTTTTTCTGGTTGCTGTGGACCAGGCATGTAATGTCATCCCCAACTCAAGACCTTGAAGGTATTCTCCATTTCACTAACTATCTATTCAAAGATCAAAAAGATATCTCAAGGTAAATTGACCTCAAAGGAAGAGAAGTCAATGAAAATGAAGGAGCTTGTCTTTATAATCAAATCCTCAAACTATGTCAACTTTTTGAAGAGCATGCTTCAAAAGCATGGCCAGGTGGACTATGAGGTCATAGCAAAGAAACACTATCCATTTAGATATACTCTACTAAAGATGAAAAGGTTGATTTTTTATTCTTTTTGTGCAACTTCAACTAACAACCACTATTTTAGGCAACAGGCAGCAGCTGATGCAATCAATGTTGACAATATCTCTGATTACCAGGAAATGGTAACAAAAATTACTGAAAGCAAGTTATCAGTCATCAAGATACTTGTTGACATGTGACACATCCAGAAGCTGCCTCAATTGCAGACCAGCTCTGCAAATGACTCAACAAACCATTCCAGTGATAGTAAGATAAGTTTATGGCATTCAGCTTGCTGATACAACTATATTACCCCTACTTTACAGGCAAAAACTTGTTCCACAACCTGGAAAATGGACCTTGATGAGCACTTGGGTTGATGGCACATTAAGCTTGAGCAGAAATATAGAAATGAGTACAATGATGGGTTGACATATGTTAGGCCCTTTGGTTCTCTCACCCTAATAGGGCCAATGATCCTTGATTGGGCACATGTGCTTGAGGAGGGTCATGCAACTCTCTCCACCTCACCCAACATCAATTCATTCAACCCTGCACATAAGGCCCTCATCCTCCATGCAAGAAGAGCCTCAGCACAATTACCATCACCATTGCTGTTTACACCACTGTCATCAGCACCATCAGCCATTGATGTCAATTTGTTGATATCTGTCCTTTTGATACAAACACTGGCCCAATCAGGCCTTCTTTCATCAGGTACAGGTGCAGCAACTCCTGCAAACTCATCCATGCAATCATCTGCACATATGCCTTCTATATCCAGCTCTCAGATTCTGATCTGGCAAAAGACCTGTGATTTATTGCTGGTCCTTGTTCCATCTCCATCCCACTTGACATGCTATTTGAAGTATGCTGAAATGCACTTAGGAGTCTGTCATGCACTTGCCTATAGAAGTTCACTGCAACTCAATGGAATTGGCCCTGATATTCTTGCAGATGTTGAGGACAAATTTCTTACCAATCTCAGTGTGTCTGCAGGTGATGTAATGTGCTTGAAAAAGAGTAGTACAGCATAGTAGAACAGACTGGACACAAAGGCAAAGTGGAAGCAAAGTGATATCGTGTCATTGGAGGCTGATGCTCAAGCTGAAGTCTAGGCAGTGAAAAAAGTTGCTTATCAGAAATGGTACCATGGTGGAGGTAGCTCTCAATTCACTGGACCACCAATGCAGGAGGGTGATGGTCCACCTAACTTGGACTATGACTTTTTTTATTTTAGTAATGGCCAGAATCAATGGCTTCCTGTTCCATGTGGATTCACTATTGATGAGGATATGGAACCAGATCAGTTTGGCAATTTCTTTTAGTCCTTTTGAATATTGCTATATACAGTGGCTCAAATAAGTGTCCCAATGTTGGGCCATTTTGGAAAAAATTGATATTTGTAAGAGAACTAAAATAGATTAGTATCAGGATCAACCTCAAACAGAGGAAGCCTAGAAGAGTCATTATTAAAGAATATTTCTTGTGTTTTGACAATTAGCTCTGACCCTTGCAAGGTCATTAGTAGCCCTAACTCCTACCCTAAAGATGGGCCCTTAGTCATGTGATTTGGTTGCCATGGCACTGAGATATAATGATTTCAAAATGACATGTCATTGGGACACTTATTTGAGCATAATATTATTAGCCAATTTTTAGTAAATAACATAATATTTACCATCTAGCTAGCTTTACTTCACTATGAAATCTATTTTTGCCTCTGCTAGGAAAATATCATCCCAAACTGGTCTGGGGAAATCCACTGTGGCCAGAGTTCTTAAAAAAATCCATCCAGAAAGGGAAAATATCAAATTAGGCCCTTCTTCTAAGCTTTCTCCTATTGACAAAAGGAGAATTGCCTCTAGTATTACCTTTGGCAAGGTTGAAAATGCTATCTAGGCAACCCATATCATTAATTCTACCCTCTCCTATCCTATCTCTCCTCAAACTATAAAATGTGCTAAAATCTGCATTTTTAAAGGCTGTAATCAAGAAAAAAAAAGTCACTCTTGTCTATGAAACATAGAAAACATTGGCTGGACTCTGCTCTAAAGCACCAATACTGGACTATGGAGGACTGGACTAGGGTAATTTGGTCAGATGAAACCAAGATCAACAGGATTGGGTCAGATGGGAGAGAGTGTATGTGGAAAGAGGCAGGAAAACCTTTGCAAGATAAGGAGATACAAGAAATAGTAAAGTTTAGAGAAGGCCTCTTAATGGTTTGGGAATGCATGAGCTGGAATGGAGTGGGAATTCTTGCAGAGGTAGAAGGGAGGATGAATGCTAAGCAGTATGTCTCCATTTTGGAGGATAATCTGCTTCCTATTATAAAAAAATCTGGGATTTCTGAAAAGAGCATTATTTTTCAATAAGATAATGAACCCAAGCATATCTCTAAAATGGCCCAGGAGTGGCTGGGATCTCAAGGGATCAAGGTTCTTGATTGGCCAGCACAATCTCCAGATATTAATCCTATTGAACATCTCTGGGAAATCATTAAAAAGAAGCTTAATAACTATACAACAACACTAAAAGGGGTTTGGGAGCTTTGGAATAGGATTGAAATGGAATGGGGCAAAATAGAGCCTGAGGAATGTCAACAATTGATAGAAAGCATGCCTAGAAAACTAGAGGCAGTGATAAAGGCAAAGGGAGGATATACAAAGTACTAAAATTACTGAATAGAAATGTTGCTCAAATAAGTGTTCTAATGACATGTCATTTTGAAATCATTATATCTCAGTTCCATGGCAACCAAATCACATGACTAAGGGCTCATCTTCAGGGTAGGAGTTAGGGCTACTAATGACCCTGCAAGGGTCAGAGTTAATCTATTTTAGTTCTCTTGCAAATATTAAATCTTTCTAAAATGGCCTAACATTGGGACACTTATTTGAGCCACTGTACATACACTGCCCATAGCTATGTTGTGAACTCATGTGACATGCACATCATGCATGCAATTCAGACTCACTCAGAATAGTCTTGGACTCATAGTATATAGAACAGAGCAATGAAAAGTGACAAGTGACACAAAGAATAGTGCTACATAACATAATTCAATGCCCTAAAATAACCCTCAGCTTTTTTGGGTGTGATACTCTGACAAGCATGGATGATCAATATCATTGGTGAATTATTAGAACCTTTGTGACAGAGAAAAGCTTTGATTGTTGAAAATGCTTACTTAATCAGATTGTAATTGAGTGAGTATGGTGGGAGATAAATGAGCTTGCAAACTTGAATGGCATCAGTGTCAATACTACATTTGTATTGTGAAATACTTATAATATTTGTCTTTGACCAACTAATAGATTCACTTATTATGATGGATGTGGCAGTTGTCCATGATGAGCACACTATAAGGACCAGGGTAGGGATTAGTGGATGGCATCTGTATGAAGCTAAGTTAGTAATCAATGGACCAGCATGCAAGAAAAAAACAAGTATTATGACAAGGTCCTTGATAAACTTGAGGAAACACTCACTATCAACAGGACCATCCATGATATCATATACAATGATACCATTGAGCATGATGACTGGGATGATTGAGTACTGCATATCTCTGACAAATTGCTGCTGAACCACACAATGGACTACTCCCTTTCCTGAGTGTCCATACCTCCATGAAATTGTGTGTTCATTCTTTGTGGCCTCATTAATGAACATCAGCATGCTAGTATCTGGTGCTTCCTCAGCAATGTGGTTCATGTAAATTGCTTGTAGCAATTCATTTCATTCAAATGCATGGGCTGAAATAATCTTGTGGCTAACACCAAGCTGTTGGAGGGCATGGTAAAGAGTTGGGAGGATAGTGTGGACATGATGTTTGAGTCACAGATCATCCCATAGTTCATCAAGATAGAGGGTTTTTTGATGATCTAGAAGAGATGAAAGAAATGCAAGATTGATGTGGCTGAGAGAATGAGGGCAGCCCACTGTGCATAAGTAGTTGTAGATGTTTGAGACAACACCATATTGTTTGTAGAGATTGAGGACAAGGTAGACAAGGGATTTTTTGATTCCAAGTCAATGACAGATCTCTTTGACACAGACACTTTCACAATAAAGGACTAGGATATACACTGAGCAACAAAAGCATTGCAATATTTGATACATTTGCATCGTGCATAATATACAAAGCTAGGGTGTGGGAATAAAGTATCTACAACAAAGTGCAGAGACTTATATACAGAGGTAAAACATAAGTATTAGTCAGAGTCTGGAGGATGGATGCTAAGTGTACCAGAGCTGTGCTCTTAAGCAGAGTACAGGGATGGGGGGATGAACTGGAGTGAAGCTAGTAGCTATACACTAAGTGAAGAATGGAGAGTAATGTGAAGAACAAAGAGAACTAAATACAGAGTATCCAGAATGTCAGAGGTGCAAACTCATTGAGAATGCACCAGAAGTCTAAGGATATAGCTCTAGAGTTGGATCTGGAGTTGAATCCAAGGATCTGGATTAGCAGATATGACAACCAGTGACATTTCCCAGTCAGGCCAGGCTTGGCTTGTAAATCTCTTAAGATAAGTCTTAGTTTGTTTGATCAGGTGTTAGATACATCTGGGGTCCTAGACATGTGATAGCCAAATCATTCAAATGTTTTTGCAACTTTCCATAGACTTTCAGAAACTGCTGTAAACAGTTAGATATAAAAGCCTACAAGCAACAATATGCAAGAGAGTGGCTGCAAAGATATATATCACTCAGTTGTTACATGTGTTAGAACCAGGGTCTCCAGGAGGTAACTCCGGAACTCTGGAGTTCGAGCAGGACTTGGCTTCACCATATGTGGTGCGCCCTTGTCACAACTCCGGGGGTGTCCTGTAATTTCGGAACGGGCAGAAGAAGTCGGATTGGTCTTGTTGCAAGCAACAAAGGCCGAGGATGGTTCAGAAGAGAGTCTTAGAGACTCAAGGGGGTCAGAGTGAGCTTGGGAGACTGTCCAAGCCGATATTCAAACTAGAGTATCTACTACAAGTGCGGGGGGACTTTATATATGGAAGTAGAACATAGGTCTTACTAATAGTTCGGAGTGCGGATGCTAAGTGTACCAGAGCTGTGCTCCTAAGCAGGCACAGGGACAGAGGGTGAACTGGAACGAAGCTAGTGGCTATGTACTGTAAGCGAAGAATGGAGCGTAACACTAAGAACTGTCATATCCACCGAATCCGGCACTCCAGACTTAACTCCGGACAACTCCGGACACCTTTCCTGCGACCTCCGGTGCGTTCTCGATGAGTCCGCATCCCTGACACCCTGGCCCTCCTGTATTTAGCATTCCTTGTTCTTAGTGTTACGCTCCATTCTTCGCTTACAGTACATAGCCATTAGCTTCGCCCCAGTCCACCCTCCGTCCCTGTGCCCGCTTAGGAGCACAGCTCCGGTATACCTAGCATCCGCACTCCGGACTATTAGTAAG
>JBBPTJ010000017.1:0-16812 GCA_038094035.1 Pulveroboletus aff. ridleyi
ATCCGAGTCATATGGTACTATAACCGACGAATTCCGAGCTGGTGTTGAGGTGCTATCATTGACCGAAGGGGAGATGCGTTTTTCAACATAATTCTCACGGTGACAACTTGCCTGAAAAGGACAGTAAGGAAACACCACGGTGACACCCGTACCCGCGCGGAACCCTACAGGTGGACCGCAAAGTCCCGAGAAGGATGCACTCACTCACATGCACTCTTTGGGTTCGTACTCTTGAGCAATAAGCTTGTCACCGTACCAACAACGGGTAGTAATGGGGGTCAACTTAGAAGAGCTTTCATTCTGTGGTGTCGTATGGTCAACGGTGCGGTCCAAATCGGATTTATTTTGTTTGTGTAATATAAGTAAATTATGTAATTTACGCTGTTTCGCTCAATTCTGGTCCAACTTGAAGTTCTTGTCCGCGATGTCCTCTGTCGTCCGTACAAGCGTAAGTCGGGTATCGCTTTCGAATTTGAGACCGGCCACTGGCTCGTTGCACAATGTACGTCTGCTTAGAGTATGCGATGGGGTTGTAACTGACGTTTGACTAGCAAAAACGCGTCGGACGCGGTCAAGGCTCGGGCTATGGTGGCACGTCCGGACGTGGCCACAAGGGCCAGAAAGCTCGCTCTGGAAACGGGAAGCCCAAGGCTGGGTTTGAGGGCGGCCAGACGACAATGCTTAAGAAGTTTCCCAAGAGGGGCTTCGTGAACCCGTCTGTGTCGTTCGCTATGATTCACTCTCTATCTCATGCCGAGCTCCCGTACAGGAACCACAAAACCTATACAGCAGTTAATCTAGACCGTATCCAACACTGGATAGATCAAGGCCGTTTGCATTCCACGCCAGAAAACCCCATTACAGCAAGGGAACTCTTGTTGAGCGGCTGCGTACACAATGTGCACGACGGCATTAAATTATTGGGCAGTGTCCGTGTCCCTATCGCTCGAGACGCCTTTCATTGTATATTGACACCTTGATTTTGCAGGGTTCCGAATTCTTGAAGGCAGCCGTGCACATCATTCCGTCTCGTGTGTCAAAGAGTGCCATCAAAGCCATAGAAGCAAAAGGTGGCAGTGTGTTCTGCCAGTACTATAATTCCCTTGCTCTGCGCGACTGCGTCAAAGGTCGAACAGATCGTGTTTCTGCTGCACCGACCCGTCGCAACGACATTGGTGCGTTTTTTGGACTCTTGAGCGACTCACCATCTGAAATCTTCCCCAGTTTGGTACACCCAATGGCGAAATCGAGGTTACCTCTCCCCGGAGGCAGTGGAAAGAATGCCCCTTGTTTCGGAACGCTGGAAAGAATTGTCAAAGCAACTTCTTGCGTTCAAGAGTCAGAGCTCTTCGAAAAAGCCAATCGTTCAGCCAACAGAGTAAATAGTAGCAACTCGATGACATATTATACATCTGCTGGTTCTGCTTCCATCCTATCAGGCGAGATACTGCGAGTGCGTGATCGGTATGACACTGGCGAGGGCGAACGTGAGGATGTGGGACTTCTGGAAACATATCGTCCATTCACAGAAGGGGAACGATCCCGTTCACTACTCGGACCCCTTGACCTGGGGAGGCTTCGGCTTGTGCTGCGACTTTTGTGACTGGCCCCGTCCTCGCTCTTGCCTTCCATCGCATCCAACAATCGACTCTTACGCGGCCCAATTTCGCCGTTCTCTTCCAGCGTCTGTCGTTTGGCTATTCGAGGTAGAATGATGTCACAGACTCTTTCCTCAGTTAGTAAGCTGTAGACGAATTCATCAAAGTAGGTTAGCGAGTACCCAGCTACAAGAACATCAGTGACATTTATAGGAGGATCTTGAAGCCATACACATGTCCCGATATCTTAGCTTCCTAAAGTCCTTCATGAGTGGTTCAAGAATTTCATGTACTTCCGCTGCACGAAATGTCATCCGGATGTACATCGCTGCGAGCGCCCTCATGTACCTGTTGCGCAGGTAAGTATACCTCGTCTAGGACCAGAAACAAGCACCGTCTCACTTGAATTCATCGGCCTGTAGATACTCGATTAAAATTTCCTTCTCGGGTTGAATTTGTAAGAGCTTCAGAAGCAAGCAGAGGAACTCGGTGGGGCGCTGATTGCCATAGACACCCCCGATGCAGCGAAGCTCGATAGCCTTGTCAATGAGCGACTCGGCTGAGCGTAACATTAACAACCAAACCTCCCGCACGTTGCAATGGTAAACACGCCTGTCAGTGCAAAACATTGCTCCTTCCAATATGTCGACTCCCATATCCGGCTCCGGATTACAGTTTCTACCAAGAACTGCACGGATAAGAAAGAAAAAATACATGAAATTAAATAAATACAAACCTGTGGATTCTGGCCGTGAATGGCCAGTGCGCCTTTGACTGTTGTGTTTGCCATGGAAGCTCAGGAGGTATCTTGATTGTTCGGTAATACGGTAGATTCTGCCTCAGAAGGGGTTGTTTGTGCTTGTTAAGTAAGATCAACGCTCGACACGGCCCGGCTTCCGCCTGACTTGCATATTCGTTCATTCAATCACTCGGGTTATATAGGACTCATACTTCGAAATATACAAACAGACTACAGTCAAATCGTCTCGCCATGCCGTTCTTTACAAACCTAGCTGTCCAGACATCACCAAAAATCCTTAAAACGTGTCACTTGCACCTACATTCTCCTGCTTCTTGCGAGCCTTAGTTTTCCATAGCCCATTGGGGGAGCCACTCCTCCCAGCCTTCCCAGACAGAATCGCCCTCTTCCGCCTCTCCATCACCATGATGGTGGTGCCCCTTGCGCGGATTAAGAATGGTTGGGATAACATGCAGTGCGCCATTGCGCGCGGGAATATCGAACGGTCCCACACGATGCCCGTTAACTTTGAGGACCGTAAAGTACCGTGCTAGACTAGGAACACGCAGTCCTGATTTGTAGCGCGCGACATGAACCCTGAGGTGGTGATCCTGAAGAAGTGTTGGAAGGGTAACGTTGTATTCATAAACAAGCTCCGGGAGAGGGCCAGCACTTCGTGGCGAAGCGAGATCTTTAACATCGTCATCGAGGAGTACAGGCATTGGCACCGGATACTGTGCTTCCCATGCGTCCTTGAGAAAACATCTGAATTCCATGACGTCACGCGTCGAGTTGTGGAAGTAATCTGCGCAAGGTTGGGGTTGTTCTTTGTAAAATTAGTTTGCATGCACTTACCAGTGAGCAAAACAGTGTCAGGAACGATGTGATATTCCAGTAATTTCCTCAGCGTCTTCCGGCCGAACGGTGAAAAGAGGTACGCCTTTAGTTTCTTTGGAAGACGCCTGAAAGCCTCGGACGTTGGAGCAAATACAGTAGTTGTTGTTGCCCCCAAGCCGACTTCCTGCCCATCTTCCCTAAAGCACTTCCCGCGGTCGATGGCACCCGTGAGACCGACGCGTTGAATCGCAGATGTCTATAGACAAGTCAACAGATAAATATACGAAATGTGAATTTAAAAATTCCCCACAAAGAAAGAGAAGACCTCTGGCGCAAGGAAGGTCTCTTGAAAGAGAGATGGAGGAGGTAGCAGGGGTCGACTAATTTGGTGGATAACACCTGGTACAGAATCCAAGATGAGAGAACAACAGGACGTCAATTTTCGCTCACCATTTTTGGTTTTAATGTCTCTTCTGATCACGTCCACGAACAAGTTGACCCTCAAGCGAGGGGGGAACGGAGTGCTATGAATGCTCAACCTTAGTGGTTCCCAGTCCATTGAGCCATCGTTAAGGGTCAAGTTAGTGGCATAAGTAGAATTCTGAACGAGATCTGCGGTTTCATATGACTCCGGAAGGATATGATACGCGAGAATCTTGTGAACAATCTTGGCCAACGTTTCTTTGCGTCTATCCTTGTCGTGAGAGTCGGGCTCATCCTCAAGGTCTTCAGCCTGTCCGACGAGGTCCCCAAGGTCATAGCTGACGTCGCTAGAATCGTCCTCTGGGAAAGTAACAAGGCTATGATTATACCTATGACCGCGATGATGGGGCCTGTGATGATGCCCTAACTTGGAGTCGGGCACAGCAAAGAAGGTGATACTGGAGGACGTCTCAGATTACGCGATCTGTAGTACTCAGGGGACATACCTCTTAGATGGGTCGCTGAGAAGATCGACTACACTTTCGCTGAGGTCGATGGCCTTCACCAACCGGGAGTATCTGGTTTGTTGTGAGCTCCTTCCCATTCAACAAAATACCTCGGGCGACACTGACCGCGTGTCATCTTTCAGAACCTCGTAAATGGTCCTCTCTTCTGCAAGACCAAGGCTGATGTATTCCAGGCAGCCAGCAAGGCTATCCAGGTTAACCTGGCCAAACCATGGCAAGGTTACCACAGGCAGCGCAGTGACGCTGTTCGTGAGAGCAAGAGCAAGCGGCACCAATTTAGCAAAATGCATGCTTGAGAAGGACTGGGCAAGATGCAAGACCTCGTGTAGCCCCTTACAAATGAAGGGAGCTCCCTATATGATGTTGTTTGCTCCGCAGTATCTTACTGCGCAAGGATGCGTCAACTTGTGACGGCCTATGCGATAGTCACCGCTGAAGCGCCGATGGACAACCCCGTATGGACAGCCGTTTCTATAGTACTGCCGAGTTCAACGGTCGGCCTCTACCTGGAGTCCCCCAACGGGCCGGCATTTTGTCTCCTACCTTTCTACCTTGTCTCTCTGAGCGTGATTCTTCACTTGTCCGAGTCGCTTCTAGATTCTAGCTCTCTTCGGAGTGCGACCGCGACATCTTGCCACAGCATTGTTCAACGTCGTTCAAGTTCTTCATGTTTCAAACTAGAGTCACTTCCGCAATATTCGTGGTCACTAACCCGAATGAATCCGTTCCCCAACGGTTGTACGGAGGGGTTAAGACAGGGTCCGATTATTCAGCAGGCGTTCTGATATTAGGGTACAAGGCGCAAAGGCATGTCACACTACTCCACCATTTGACGGAAGCGGTCTTGGATCTCAGTGTGTAAAGCACCCAATTTCTGCATAATGGGTTCCTGGCCTTGTGATGGTGACTTGGCAGCAAAACGGAAACAAAAAGTCAGCGACAGCTCCACCCTACTACTGCGCGCCTCACCTCAAACTTCATCTGAGAGAGTTTAAATATCAGGTCTCCTGCAGACTCTCTGATCCTGCCGAACGTCAAGTCGCCCTGTGCAGCTGCCCTCAAGGCGGCATCGTAGAACGCAACATAATTCTTCAACATCGCATTTGTCTTGTAGAATGGACAGTAGCGATCGTACTCGCTCATGCCATTCTGCTGCAAGAAGTCGTCCTTGAGCATCCGAGCAACCTCGAGGGTGATCTTGTCGTTCTCGCCGAGTGCGCTCTTGCCAACAAGTTGAACGATCTCCGCAAGGTCTTCCTCCTTTTGAAGAATTTCCTTTGTACGCACGCGGAGCTCGACGAAACCCGGTGCATCGCGCTCGTAAAAGGGTTCGAGCACTTTCGTGTATTTGGAGTATGACAGATTCCAATTGACAGATGGGAAATGCTTGCGTTGCGCCAGCTTCTTATCAAGACCCCAAAAGACCTGGACGATTCCGAGTGTGGCTGACGTGACTGGGTCGGCAAAATCTCCCCCGGGCGGCGATACACTAACTACCCGGTCAACAAAACAATACCACGGCCAATGGGATAACTCACGCTCCAACAATGGACACCGTTCCATGCCGCTGTGGGCTCCCCAGACATTTAACCTTGCCGGCCCGCTCATAGAAGCTCGCAAGTTTGGTGCTCAGATATGCAGGGTAACCGGAATCGGCCGGCATCTCTGCAAGGCGACCAGAAATTTCGCGGAGGGCCTCGGCCCAGCGTGACGTCGAGTCAGCCATCATAGACACGTTGGATCCTTGATCACGGAAGTACTCCGAGAGTGTTATACCCGTGTAAATAGATGCTTCACGCGCAGCAACAGGCATGTTGGACGTGTTCGCAACAAGGGTAGTGCGTTTCATGATGGGTTCTTGACGATTGCCAACTTCCATCGTCAGCTCAGGGAACTTTTCGGGGGTTAGCAAGTGAATGCAAACGAACGACCGGTGTTCTTACTTCCATCAAAACTTCAGCCATCTATTATTGTAATATGAGCGGGGCCAACACAGCGCACAATAAACCTACCTCGTTTCCTCGCTCTCCACAACCAACATAGATGATAATATCGGAATTGGAATACTTGGACAACGCCTGAGAAATAACGGTCTTGCCGCATCCGAAAGCGCCGGGAATAGCGGTGGTACCCCCTTGAACACATCTTCTCATGATAAGTCCATGAAGCCCACGGGGAGGATACTACCTACGGGAAAAGAGCGTCCAGAATTCGTTGACCAGTCAATAGTGGGTAATCTGCTGTCAACTTCTCGGTGACTGGACGAGGCGCACGGACAGGCCACAACTGCATCATCGTGTGCTTAGTCGTTCGACCGTTGAACTCAGTTTCTAGAACAATATCCTATAGATTGTGAATGAGTGCTTAAAGTGTAGTGAAATGATCAAAATACGAACGTCGACAGCATAACTTCCTTTGTCAGCAATGTGGGTAATAGTGCCAAGTGCACGAGGTGGAAGCATGATTTTGTGATTGTCCACAAACGAATTCTCATATACACCACCGAAAATGTCACCCCCCGCTATATGATCACCAACCTGTGCAGGTCGTCAGAAGGGCGTCGCAGCTGGAAGTTGGAAAGGAAGTACTTTAAAGGATCCTGGGGTGAAATCCCACTTGAGAGAGCGATCAAGAGCTTCGGTGTTGATACCACGTGGGATATAGATAGATTTTGAAAGTTCTTGGATGGCCTAATGATCATGCAGGCGACTCTGTCAATAAACAAGAAAGGTACGAAACAACTTACGCGTAGTGGTCTTTGGATGCCATCAACGATGTTACCCATCAGGCCTGAAACATCCTGAATACAACATACCAAGTCAAGTCATGCTTACACACCTGGGCCCAGCTCTACGCTGAGAGGCTTGCCTGTTCTGAGGACAGGATCTCCAACTGTGACACCTGATGTTTCCTCATAGACTTGGATGGTCGCCTTATCTGCCTCTATCCGAATGACCTCTGAAAAGTAGTTAGTACCAAGTTGACTCGAAGGTGTACCGTAGATTGACCCCCCACTAGTTCGTCATGTCCGACGCGGACTAGCTCATACATGGCAGCACCGGTCATGTTCTCCGCGATCACAACAGGGCCAGAGACACCAAACACTTGACCGAAACGCGATTCATGTTCCTCATCCGCGATCTTTGGAAGGTCGCGCTTTGCGTTTTGTAGTGCACCGGCCATCGTTGTCGATGCAGAGGCGCAGACACGGCTGGCGAACAGTCCAAAAGCGGAATCCGAATTCTGTCGGGAATAGCCGAAGCGCGTATACCCCAATGACGCGTCGCAGGCCTCACGTCAGCACAACTACTCGTCCTCCACGATGCCCCCCAAAGCGTGAGTGTTTTGCAGGCTTGAAGTTGCTCGGTTTAACTGACGGACATTCCAAGTGATTGGGAGAAATGTATGTCCCACCTTCGTGCTGCGCCACATTCGGTATATTCACCTCATCGCTAGATGAGAAGAGAGTGGGCGAGAAAGAAGAAAAGATTCAAGGCAAGTCACGCATATTTGAGTCGAATCAGTTTCTTATGTATCCATTAGCACTCACGGATAGCGATATCCAAATCCTCAAGACCTATGTGCGTCGTACGATCACCTTTTCCCTTGACGATCCGTAACATATCCTGCAGGGTCAAGGCCCATATGCCGCCAAGTTGAAAAAGATTGACACAGACATAAAGGAAGTCCAAAAGCGAATTGACGAGAAACTCGGCGTGAAGGAGTCAGATACTGGCCTAGCCGCACCAAACCTATGGGACCTTGCTGCTGACCGCGCACGCATGGGGGAACACCCCCTTCAGGTTGCGCGTTGTACCAAAATCATCCCAGTGGATCAGAAGAAAGCCGAATTGGCTCGTGCAGTTAATCCAGCGGGAGCTGTCCAAGGTCAGAAAGGCGCTGACGAACAGGACAAATATGTTATCAACATCAAACAAATCGCAAAGTTCGTCGTCGGACTTGGCGAACGTGTTGCTCCCACAGACATTGAGGAGGGCATGCGTGTTGGGTGCGTAGAGTCCTTGGCTGACCCTTCTTATGTCCGATGGCTTTCATATAGTGTCGACCGGAACAAATACCAGATCCAAATACCACTACCGCCAAAAATCGACGCATCGGTCACAATGATGCAAGTGGAAGAGAAACCAGATGTCACTTACTCTGATGTCGGGGGCTGTAAGGAGCAGATAGAAAAGCTTCGCGAGGTTGTCGAGACTCCTCTTCTTTCAGTATGTCCCTCAGAAAGAAACCTGCAATCTGTTCATCCCCGCATCTAGCCGGAACGTTTCGTGAAACTCGGTATTGACCCTCCCAAAGGCGTCCTCCTTTTCGGGCCACCTGGGACTGGCAAGACGCTTTGTGCCCGTGCAGTCGCCAATCGCACTGATGCTACTTTCATTCGTGTAATTGGATCCGAACTCGTACAAAAATATGTCGGCGAAGGTGCTCGCATGGTCCGCGAACTCTTTGAGATGGCACGTTCAAAGAAAGCTTGCATCATCTTTTTCGACGAAGTCGATGCCATTGGTGGTGCGCGATTTGATGATGGTGCAGGGGGGGACAATGAAGTGCAGAGAACGATGCTGGAGTTGATCAATCAACTCGACGGGTTTGATCCCCGAGGGAACATTAAAGTATTGATGGCGACAAACAGGCCAGATACTTTAGATCCTGCACTACTTCGGCCGGGACGTCTCGATCGACGCGTAGAATTCTCGTTACCCGATAATGAGGGACGCGCACATATTTTGAAGATTCACGCACGGAGGTGTGTTTTTGTTTTATCGCCCTGCTGAGCTTCTTATTTAAATTTCAATGCATACCTCAAGCATGAGTGTTGAAAGGGACATAAGATTTGACTTGATCGCGAGGTTGTGTCCCAATACCACCGGAGCCGAGTTGCGGTCAGTGGCTACTGAGGTGCGTATGCAAATTTTGTTCGATATGTGGATATTTATAGGTGTGCGTGGTTCCAAAGGCTGGTATGTTCGCCATTCGTGCGCGGCGGAAAGTCGCAACAGAGCGTGATTTCCTCGATGCAGTAGAGAAGGTTGTTAGACAAGGCACCAAGTTTTCATCGACGTACGTTGGTTATATCTTCCCTCTCGCATTGTGGCTACTGACTCTGATCGGCACAGGCCGTTATATCAAGTGTACAATTAGTAGTCTTGGGCTCATGGATCATTATGTATTGTATCTTTCTGTTAGGTTGTTTGACCTGGCAACAAGTACATCGTGACGCAAAAGGGATGGATGACACCAATTTATAAATTGTGGGCTATGTGTCGGCAGCCCTCTTCACAGCCCATAATGCACAAGGTCCTGCGCCTGAACCAGCAAATGATTTCGGGGATTTGTTCAAGCCATATTAATTGAGTTAATAAGTTATTTAGTTTTATTGTCACTTTTAGCTAGCTTGGCATTATGGGAATTTTACTTGAGAATATGCCCATTCCTTCCAACTTCATAACCCGTGGGAATTAAAGCCACCTAGTTCGCGAGACTTGGTTTGCGTCAGGTAAACCACACCTAACCACGCCGCACTGGAAAACGGCCTCAGATTTTCACACTTGGAACCCCACTTCCTTGTTCACACTTTAATGGTACCTGATGATAATGGTGGTTTTACTTGTCCAACTGACCCTGAGTCTACTCAGAAAATGAAGTGCTCAATTGTTTGACAGTGCACACTCAGTTTTATTTCGGTGCGCTCTCGGAAAGTAGTGCGCGCCCGAATGGGGCGCGCTATCGAATTTTGTGCAAAATGAATGCCATACAGAATGAACACCATAACAACATGAACGCCATGCGCGAAGTGGAGAGAAAGCTTCGCCACTTCGCTTAACTCATGCAGGGACTACCTTCTCTAGGGTCGGTCTCGTGACTCCGCCGCCCTAAAATTGAAACATTGTATGGTGGGAATTGTGCGCAACGCGGTCAAACTTTTTTATGCAGAAATAACGCCATAGCAGCGTACTTCCAGGTCCCATAGCAACTTGCCACACTGACGGGCCTTGTGGGTCACAGGTACTACGAGTGGGAGAATCAAGGGACGACCTTGAGAAAGCGGTTGGTGTGGCGTCTACAGCTAATAAGGCCCGGGACACCAAGAGTCCTGCGACCCCAGGCCGCATCATCTGATGCCAGGCCACTCAAGGGTCAGTACTTTAGTGTCCGACGTATCGCATTAAATATTGACCCAATTGCAGCCTACTGTGGTGATATCGGGTGGACCGGCCCCGTAAATACAGTTAGACATAACCTGCCAGTGTCTGACTTGAAGGTATGATCCCATGGTCCCTCTGTCAAGCGGTAGGAACAGCGTGACGGTTTAACGCGACGATTGGTTAGTCACATATCAAAAGGAGGAAATTACTGATGAAGCCAAATACGATAGGCTTGGCCTAGTCTGACCGTTTTTACAAGACAGATCTTGGGCCGATCAATCTTCCTTGACCCTGAAGTACATCCGAGTTTGACCGGTCCACTTGTCGTAAGTATCTCAAGAGACATTGGGTTGCATAAATACCCCCACCCCCCCGCCTATTTACTCAGTCATGTCGTTCATCCAGCGCCTTGTGTCTCCTCAACTGCCAACTGCCCTTGAAGCCCATCTACGTGTGGCGTTATCTGGCTACGACCTCTGGTTGTATAACGTATGTCTCTCATCCCGAAGATAGCCTACTGGCGTTCACGCCGGATTCAGATCGACAACGTTCATGTCCTCCCAACAGAACTTGATGTTCCCAAGTTTGAAGGTGCTCTCTCCAAAGCCCTCCAACTATACCCACACGCTGCGGGGCAGCTTCGATGTACTAACGGGTCCTGGTGTGTAAGTTTGATTTACAAGAAATATCCAGACATACACCTTACTTTGCTTAGATTGAACTCACCAACACTGCCGTTCCTGTGGACGTCGATTACAGGCATGACACGAGTTCTGACTCACTCCTCGGCGGCGACTGGGTCATTCAGGACGACGTGTCTCCATTCCTGAATCATCAACCCATCGGTGCTAACCTTGTTAACGGCGGTGCTCCCCTTCTCCGTCTTAAATTGACCTTCTTTAACAATCAAACGTGTATCGGTGTCTCTTGGCACCACACGCTGGGTTCGCTGCTTCTTTGGTTCTGTCTGTCGCTTCTGATTCTTTGGCGCCAGGAGATGCTATTGTTCTATCGCGGTTCATGCATACGCTCTCCCAATTCTATCAAGGCCTGTCTCCAGAGTATCCGGCTCCGTCCTTTAACAAGCCTCACTTTCCCGTGCCGTCAGACTCTGTTGTGGATGAGTTTTGGCCTAACATGATTCAGTTACATGACACCCGCCCCTTTGCCGAACTTATGGAACTATATAATGAATCGTGCAAACATCTCAAAAATCTAAGATGGCGATTTGACATTGATGACATCGAGGAGCTTCGCCTAGTCCTATCCGAAAAGAAAGGAACATACATTTCAAAACAGGACTGTCTTACTGCTTATCTCGTCTCTAAATTCAACGGCAGCACAAGTATACCTGTGCGCAAGGTTATGAATACAAGTAGCGTAAGCGCAATTCATATACTTGATTCTGGTGGTCTCATCTATTTTCAGTACCGCAACGTAAGTGCTTCCTTCGTCGACAAGGATGGGATAGACAATCCGATACTGAATGTTAGTGTATCTTACCTTATTCCTCGAATTGGTTGACGAAAAGCACTGAACTCGTCAGGTTCCCGCTGATGTTCCGACGGATTTGGCTGGAATCGCTACTGCTCTTCGACATGCGCTCATACAGTGCAGGGAACCCGATTACATCTACAACTGGGTGTCAGTGGCAAGTAGCTACATGCTTGAAACAGCGAATACTGGGAAATCGTACCCCTTTTCGCTTGGAGATGACGTGGTAACCGTCAACTCAAACACAATGTGAGCTATACTTTTTTCTCCCAAAAAAAACAAAACTTACAGGCCTGTTCTTATTTTGCTAGAATCGACTGGTGTAGTGCACATTTTGGATGTCCGGATGGGTCCCGGTTTCATACGAGTGGAATGTCCAAAAACTATCTGAGATGCTTTAGGTCCAATCCAGTGAAAGGGGACGACGGTGTATGGCGAACCCGTCAATCGGTTGATGTCTCGGTGGGTGTACCAGCCGATTTGCAGCCAAAACTCCTTGAAGCCCTTGCCTGTGGTATGCAAGGCGTTCTCAAGAACGAGGGTGCCCCACTGTAATAGTGCCGTGGTGATTGTGTCGTCGGGTCCGTATACTTGTCCCTTTCATGTTAGTGTATGTATGAACACCTCGCACAGAAAGAGAGGGTATTTTCGATGACCGATGGCTATGTAGTGTTGCAGTATGAAATAATAAAGTACGAGGACGAAAGTAATCGGGCTCCAACAGACGATGGGGGCCCAGCTGAGAGATTCGAGCTGGAGACTCGTAAGTCCCTCTATTATACTGTACTACCTCTCGTCTGAGACTACTCATTGCGATGATCGTGCTGGTTGACTCAGTCGGCATGCTCTGCCGAATGTGGCTTGCATCTGTTTGGTCCTAGTGGCCAAATCCGAACGTCATTACAACATTGATAGCGCTCGGCGGTTGTGAGTACCACACTTCATCGACATCGACACTATCCCCGAAGTCGGGCAGTCCCGGATCTCAACGACCCGAACCAGTTAAACATGCTCAAAGCGAACGCAATCATGTCACCGGAACATCTTGTGAAGGAATGGCTCAGATTAGACCCGGTACGTTCCTTTCGCTCCCCCAAAACAACCGTAGATCTCGATGAATGCTAGAACGAGAAAACGAGAAGAGAGGTCCAAGTCCTGTGGGACACACGAAACATTGATGAACTGGAGAAGAGGATGAGGTACCTGTTGACACCATCGGCGAGAGTTGGTTGCATCTAACGGACATTATGGCGTCATTGTGTTTCGCTCTGCAACCGCAAGGACGCGCATAGAGTTTGGAACTGCGGGTGAGTTGGTCATCGATATCCATTTCCCCTACCAATGCCAGGCTCCGAGGGCTTCGAGGGAAAATGGAAGCAGGATGGGCGAGAATGAATGTCTTGATCATCATCCAGGCGTCGCAGGCGAGCAACTAGAAACTCCACAGGGATAGTAGTTGAAAGCAGGACACACATCAGGGACTTTGCGCCTACTTGTTGAAGACTATCCCCGACGCTGCCTCACGCGGTATCGTGATCGGTCACGACCATCGACATAATTCGGCGGATTGGGCTCGCCTCACAGCAGCGGTCTTTCTTTCCAACAACGTCAAGGTTTTTTTGTTAAGGGGTTTGGTCCACACACCTCTGTGAGTCCTTGTGTTTGTATGGTTTTGGGGAATAGATGTGACGGCTCTCACAAGTGTACCCTTTTCGGTGAAGAGACTGAGTGCAGCTTGTGGGGTAATGATCACCGGCATGTATCTTAGTCTACGTTTATTTGGCCCCTCCAAGCTCAATTACTCTTCAGCGAGTCACAACCCAAAGGTAACCATAGCATTATCGTGTTCTTCCAAGTTCATGACCTAGTCTCCTGCAAGGATGACAATGGCTTCAAGGTGCGTGTTGTAGTGATCACACCTTAACTTTTCCTACACGTGTACACAGGTCTATTGGGAAAACGCCGTTCAGGTAGGCTGATCTGGGTCGATGTCCCGTGAATGAATCAGGTCCCCTGTAGATCATTGGGCCTCACGACACGGGTATCGCCCAAGCAATTCTAGACAATCTAGAGCCGAGGGTACAGCTTGGTCTCGATGTCTACGCATCTCCGCTTTGTTGTGATCCCACAGATGAGATGAAAGAGGGTTACTTTGCTTTGATCCATAGCATGATAAACCCCAGGTTCGTGGTCGGAGGTTATCGCTACGTTCGAGTTGCTCTAGCGTGACACATAGGCTTCGCGTCGATGTCACGCCTATCAAGTTTGTGAATACCTCAATGCACGGTGTTAGCGATGCTTTCGCATCCGAAATGTTCAGGCGTGCTGGATTCAGACCTTATATAGCTGTAGAAGAGCAGAAACACCCAGATCCTGACTTTCCCACAGTCCGTTTTCCAAACCCGGAGGAGAAAGGTACGAAGTGCGCATACACAGCTGCGATGGGGCTCACGACATGACCATCGTAGGGGCTTTGGTGAGCCCATATCAAGCTTTTTAATATTCTCCGTAACGCCATCAAGGATTGCGCAATTTCGACGGCTGTCCGCTCGGGTGCAGACTATATACTAGCGCAGGATCCTGATTCTGATCGATTCTCGGCTGCTGAAAGAGGGTGAGCCCCTTTGTTCTGAATTGTGGATTTCGGACGTGTCCATACGACGGCTTAGTGCCGATGGGAGCTTCACAACATTCACTGGTGACCAGTTGGGAACCTTGTTTGCCAGCCGTATCCTAGCAAAATACAAAGAGTCTGGTAAACCATTGGGTAGGTTATCTTGTCGGGTATTCCAGACCACCCTAAGACATTCATCGCACCGGAGATAAACTAGCAATGGTAGTCACCACGGTGAGCTCCAAAATGGTCGAGGCAATGGCACATCGCGAGGGCTTCAAGTTCGTGGATTGCTTGACTGGTAGGCCTCCCAATCACACCTTCTGGAAGTCTATTTGAGACCGATCTCACAGGGTTTAAGTTCATCGGAAATACCGCGCTGGATCTCGAGCAAGTCGGTTATGAGGTTCCCTTTGGATACGAAGAAGCTATCGGGTTTATGTTCGGTTCTGAGATGCGTGACAAGGATGGAATAGCTGCTACGGTGCGTGCAAGTGCACTGTTAGAGTACCACACCTCACGGAGAGGTAAAGTTGATGTTTGCAGAGATGGCGACAGAACTGCACAGTCGAGGTTTGACGGTTCAAAGCTATCTAAGGGAACTCTACGAGAAGTGAGTATTTGTTTCATCTCGCCTCTTCGCTGGTTCATAAGTAAAATGCTGGTCAGATACGGTTATTTCGAGGTAGGTCTCTCCCACGGTTCCAAGCGCTTGGATTGACAGATGGTGGGTAGACAAGAAATAGCTATTTCATTTGTTCCGACACTGTCAAGATTGACAAGATCTTCGGAGGACTGCGCAACTTTGAGGAAGCAGTGCGTCCTTGTTGACGTAACTGGTGCCACGAGATGACATTTTTTTTCGCAGCTTCACCCTTCCACGAGGCACTACCCCTGTTTGATAGCCGGGTTGGCTGTCGCCAGCGTTATCGACCTGACAGTCGAGCATGGGTACGACAGTACAAACACTCCGACGTATGCACCAAAGCTGCCGTTATCCTCTGGACACATGATTCAATTCAGGGCGAAATCCGCGGATGTGAGCATCGTACTGACCATAAGGTTTCTCCTACGCGTACTATTTCGAGCACCCATTAACGTCATTTCCAGAACGAGCGGAACAGAACCAAAGGTACGGTCATGGTGTCAGACGGTACTTGACACAAGGCGCTGGATCTACTTTTCTCCTCAGATCAAATACTACCTGGAAGGCTGTGGCCGTGACCCGGGGCAAGTGTCAGCCACTCTTCCACGCGTCGTGGAGCATTTAGCAAACGAATGGATGAAAGCGTCGGAAAATGGTCTTGGGCGTCCTTGAGACTACCGGCCGACCCGTAGTCATCTACCTCTTGTATCGCGGGACCCGACCTCGTGGGCCACGTTCCATTGATTTGTGGAAACTGTACAGAATGTTGTGCATGCAAATGTCTTTGCCGAGTTTGATCGCATCTGTTTAGATCTTGCCACTGGGTGGCGTCAGGTCATGACTATTGCGTCGAGGTTCGCTGCTGACGGCGTAGGCCCAGAGTCGACTGTAATCGCCTATACAATGGCATGCCAAGAGAAAACGATGCCATGGGCCATGGCGCCCAAAGGTGAGCATCAAGAAGAGACGGGTGCTGAATCGATCTGTCCACATCGTCGAGATCGAGACACAGGCCATGCCATGGTCGTGGCTTCCCCCAAACCCCGGATCCGCTTCCCGCGATGGTCACCTGAATGCGACAGAAAAGACTACTGGAGGACCATCCGTGTCGCCGCCAAACGTTGACTGCAGTGCACGTTCAAATTATATACTCAGCTACTATCGTACATCACATATACAGGGCGGATATAACTTGTTCCGACATGATAAAGTGCCCGACTGTTGTGACGTGATTCGTTTCAAGGGGCCCCGAGGGTGACCTGGCATGATGAGGTTAGTTACGCACACATTTGAGAACCCCCCATGAATTACCCTCATGAATTCTTCATAGCTGAACCGCGCCCAACCGTCATTGTTGGCGTCAAACCTGTTTGAGGGAACGTTAGCTACGTAGATGACATAAGATGGGAAATATACCTCTGGAAGGCTTCGGTAAGTGTCTTGACTGTGACACACGCTCTGACAAATCGATCAAAGGTGATGCCGGGAGGCCCATACACCGAGCCTGCCGTGGAAGCTGGGGATAAGGTGAGCCGAGCTGGTGAAGCAAACAGTCGACATGAGAATGACCGTATTTGTGTTCGACCAAGTTGAGGAGAACGGGGGAAAGATTGTACCCAAAGTTGCGCATAGCATCGGATAACTCCCGTCTTTCGATCGTTCCGGACTGGTCTCTGTCAAAGTGCCTAAAGACACGCTGCCAGTCTGCGATATATTGCCACAGCCGCGCAAACTCTGTCAAACAGAATGAGAAGCCTGCAGATGGCG
>JBBPTJ010000019.1:0-39610 GCA_038094035.1 Pulveroboletus aff. ridleyi
ACTGGAGTATCTACTACAAGTGCGGGGACTTTATATACGGGAGTAGAATATAGGTCTTACTAATAGTTCGGAGTGTGGATGCTAAGTGTACCAGAGCTGTGCTCCTAAGTGGGCACAGGGACAGAGGGTGAACTGGGACAAAGCTAGTGGCTATGTACTGTAAGCAAAGAATGGAGCATAACACTAAAAACAAGAAATGCTAAATACAGAGGGTCCGGGGTGTCAGGGATGTGGACTCATTGAGAGTGCACCGGAGGTCGCAGGAAAGGTGTCCGGAATTGTCCGGAGTCAAGTCCGGAATCCTGGATTCGACAGATATGACACCATCACTATTTCTGTGCAGGATATTCACATGCTCAACTCTCTTCTGCTTTTCTACAACCTCACCTATAGTACTGTAGTAGTATTTATGTAGCATTAGATCAATGTTAATGCCAGCTCAAGGCACAGTTAAGCCATTATGATGCTCTCTGATGCTTGTATATAGAGTGGGCATGATTAAACTCAAAGATTTCAGTCTTGGCTGGGCCTGGATAATTTGAATGGTTGGCAAGCATCAGTCCCTGAAAGTGAGGTGTGTGTGTGCTCAGATCTAGCAATCTCCTGATAATCCTTCTTAGCTTTCCTCGCCCATTTGATTCCTATGCTATTAGCCTGGGCTTCTCTCAGGTCAGTAAAGCTTCCTGGGTGTTGCCAGACCTGGAAGCTGAAGTGTTTAGGTGCTTTTCTGTCAAGAGCAGGAAAAACACCTGCTGTTAACTGAACATGCTTGGTGATATTTGCATTAGCTATCCTATGTTACATGTCCAGTCTCAATCTGTGCTCAGGTTATGTGCATGGGATGCTAATGAGGCCAAGCAGTTCTTCTCTAGGAATCCTGATATAAAGCTCTTACATCTCCTCTGGTACTAGCTTGTTGGAATTGCCCCTTTACTCCTGAGCCTATTGAGACCCTGCTGCCTGGTGTCCTTGTTGCTAATGCAGTTGGGGTGGGCAAAACCATCCTTATAATAGGGGTTATTGCATTTATTGTTAATGCATCTTATGTGCAAGAGGGAATGAGTGGTTATAAAGTTGTGGGTAAGGTAACTGGGTTGTCTAGCTCAGACATTAGACTTGCTCCAATCATAGATAGTTGTTTTACCCCCAGATACATATATATAATGATAATGTCTGAGTAGAACACACACTCTGCTTTGCAGTAAATGCAACCATACCTGACCTTTTACATGTCATTGTAGTTGGAAACTCTTGCCCCACTTGGTAAGGTGCATGGTCACTGTGGTTATATGATATAATTCATTTTTGCTGGCCATGACAACATTTGGGAGGGCCTTTGATGTTCCAGTGCAAAGCCTTTCACACATCTGCTGATGGCTGTTTACAAGGCAAGGGCTGTTGCCTGAAGTAGTTAAGTGACATGATCATGGTGACAGTTGCATCATGGATGTCATTCAGGGCATTGAACTGAATCAGAGTGGTCTGACAGCATTGATCACCCACTCCTATAAGTCCTGCACAGGTTAATCTCCTCCAGACACTCCTCATGTACTTGGGCATCCCTGCAATGCATGTGAGTGTCATCAAGACTTATGGTATGGGGATGGAAGCAGGTGACATCTCTGAGTTGGTGAGTATCTGTGCTGTGCTTTCCTGGTCACATAAGCCAGACAATATGAATATGTTCCATATGACATTGACCAAAGCAAATATCAGCCACCTTGTGGTGACATCTGGTGTGGTGGGACTCTGTAAACTCTTGCTAATGTTATGCTATAATGTTATTCTGGCCTAGATCTCCCTAGGGATATCTCATCCACTTATTGGCCCTATAGGGGCAGACAACATGACCAGGTCATCAATGCCATCTCAATAGCTCAGGTTGCAGACACAGACATTGTGAATTGGTGATGCATTTTCAAGGAAGATGCCTTACATAAGCCACCTTTGCCATCCCCACCCTTGCTAATCTTTCTGCTTTGTGCCTAATTTTAATTTTATCCCAAATCCCTTGCCCTTGCTCTCTACTGTCATCATTGTTATGCACATCAACATGGCCATACCAGCATGCCATAAGTGTCTCTTACACCCCTCCTTCAGCTAATGTTCCCGATTCAGTCTTTCATTCTCTCTCATGCCCCTTCTTACTCCCACTCCTCAATGTCATTGTTATTGTCATTGTGCACATTGATTGTGTCCTCTGCTTATGGGGTCATGGCCTTGTATGGGTAGTATGGCAGTGTGTCTCACTGGGTTCTTTATCTTGTACAGGCACATCCATGTGTTCCAGTTCTGGTTATACCCTTGAGTCAAGTGCCTTTGTGTTATATCTTGCAGTGCTATCATATGTCTCACAATGTCTAACCCAACCTTGTCATCCCACAGACATCATAAACCTGGTTAACAGCATTGACTGACTGCTCTATGGAACAAAAAACACCTACATGCTTCCACCTGGGCCTATGCTACATTCGAGCTCATTAATCATGTAATCAAACTTCCTGACACTACAAGCACAAGCCCTTGCAGCATCAACACATGTAGCACCCCCTTGGAGCACCCCAGACCCTAGTAGCTGAGAATTGAACAGTACTCAGTGCTCTCTCAAAAAGCTTGGCACTATATACTAGAGCTGGCTAGACCAAAGGAGCCTGCAGTGGGCTATTAGCCCTTTAAGGCCAGTGCTACACACCCAGATGCTGGGACATCACCCTCTGCCCTTTACATGTCCCCTCTTCTCCAACAGGGTGTTGTGCTGCTAGACAGGGTGGTCTATACTTACTATGAGTCCCTCATGAGAGGGTGCTGCACTGCCTATATTAGTGTTACTTGTATGTGTATAGGGCTGTTTGTAGTACTTATGAATGGTCAGCTATAGGAAAGAGAGGATATGGAGGCAGCTACATATTATCCAGGTAGCCCAACATCACATATATAAAAAGCCATCCATATAGCCACTAAATCTCCTTGCCCCCTTTTCCAATCAGCTAATTTCTCACCTCATCCCTACTCTGCCTGCACTGGATACTTTGAGATCAAAGAGAATAAGATGGTCTCCAATATCAGGGTTAAAGCTACCCCCAGACCAGATGGCATATAAATCATGTAGCATATTGGTGCAATCCACATGTGCTGCTGTTACCATCTGGGGCCCACAGTTAAAGGTGGGGGGGTTGTAGGGAATAATATACTGTTCCCAAAAATCTGAATGAGCCATGGGCTTTGGCCTCAGCTGATCTAGCTATTCTCCATATCTTTCCCAAATTTTTGATATATAATAAATAGTATCTTAAGGAATCAAGGTTAACATTTGTCTAAAAGAACAGAAACACCTATGGTTTGTAAAACCAGCTACCCTTTGAAACAGCCTTGCTAAGCAGCCAGACAGCAGACTAGATAAAATGTCAGAGTTACACTTATTGTTGCATAAGGCCTGGAACTGGGCTCTAGAAATGAAGGCTGGAGAAAAGTCACTGTTGCCATCTTGCATGAGAAAGTCTTGCTCCTCAGTAAAGATATTTGTCATCTGGAAAAATTGCTAGGGCTAATGTCTTAGAGCACTCAATCTGACTATGAGGGTTCTGAGGGTTCAAATTCTTTCAACCTGGCTATGCTATAAATAGGCTCACTACCAGTTTGGTGCATAGTTCACATAGGCAGCTACTTGATAGAATTAATATTTATCAGCCCTAAATATTTAGCCAGAGCCATGAGCTGAGTAACTAGCCATCCATTGAACTTCAAATGAGGCAGATTTACCCTTTCTAATGTGCAATAAGATACAATTTACCCTTCATTCAGTGTCAACAGTTCTGAAGGTCAAACAATTGGATTTTCAACTGTCCTGGGAATAATCAGTTGTTGCTAGGGTTATGAATTTACAAAAGGATCATGTGAAAGATAGGATATATAGGAATCCCTACTGCTTCAATTATGCTAATAAGTCTACTTTGTATGATTTATTATCATAGTTTCTTTTAATCTTGTAAGATCTTATGAACTGAGATGCAAGCTTTCTTAACACTTCCTTCAGAAGAGTCTGGTTCTGGGTAGAAATATACACAAGATCTTCTGTTATGAAAGGTAATGACTATCTCTTTTTGTTAGCAGATCTTGCTTGCTTAACTGAGACCAATAGAATTGCATCATGTGCCTGAATCACAGCTGACTTCATTTATATTATAAATGCCTGGATGCTAGGGTATTCATCCCTGGCAGAATTGTTTCAAATGAAGGTCACCAGAAATCACCCTGAGTTTAGGGAGAATGAGGAGTATCTAGCAGTTTCTGAGCATGCAGAGTTAATTAAAAACTTGATCATAGATAACTTGCTAACCCAGTCCTGTTGAAAGGGGCCAATATAAAATCTTAGCATCTAATTGATGGTATAATTAGCTTGCTCTATTGCTCCATCCATTTGAGGGTGGTAAGCACTCAATAGTCAGGTAAACAAGGAGTCCCAGTCACTGACTATGGTCCTAGATAATCCATGTAGTACTATGAGTATGAGCTCAGCAACTTCTTTAGCAGAGTAGTCAGTTCTGCTGAGTTGGTGTCATCTTAGGACTGTAGAAGGTGGCAACCTGAGTATATTCCAATCATACTTCTGGGCAATTAATCTGGTAATAATTGGCACAGGCATTGGTCATTAACCAGATAGGTTTACTGCTCTTACCATACTAGATGGGCACATGGTGGTGATCTATGCAAGCTTGCACAAAAGCCTTCTTCACTTGATCAAAGGCACACTATTGGTGGGTATCCATTGTAATGCTATAGTATCTCTAGTGACAGCTGACAAAACTCCTATGGGCACATGAATCTTATAGATATCATCAGCCAGGTAGTTAATGGTACTAATGAAATCCTACAAGGGGTCACAATTAGTAGAGACCTTCCAATGAAGAACCCAATTAACCTTATCAGAATCCATTTGAATTCCCTTGTTATCAACTATGTGACCAAGGACCTTCATGGAATTACAGAGGAAGTGAAATTTAGTCTAGCTCAGATAAAAGCACTTTTATTTTGAATTGATATATACACACATAGCTAATGTGATCTTCTATAGTTCAAATATTATCTAGATAAACATTTATTCAATGACTGATAAAGTTACTAAAGAGGTAGTTTTTTAAAGCCTGGTGCTGGTATATTGTGGTCTCTGATCTCAGGAGTAGTCATGGCCATTTTATTCACATGTTCTAAAACAATCCAGATTTGTTCATAATCATCTGGTTGTCTATTATCAACAAGTACTGATGCTAAGCAACATAGTGAAGAATTCTATCAAGATCTGGAAAAGAAGCAGATACTTTGTGAGTATTTTTGTTCTATTCCTGTAAGTCAACAACTGTATAAAATTTATCAGATCTGACTTTTTGGATTAATAACATAGGGACAGTGTTGCCAAGGCTGTAACTTTCCAGTACCCAGATTCAAGATTGACGCATTGCTTCTTCACCTATTGAGGTCTGAAAGCTTTATAACACTAAGAAGGGTGCCAGGGGTAGATGTGATCTGGATCTATCAGTTTCTGCCAGTTGGGAAATGGCCTAATTTCTCAACAGGGATGTGAATTGTCACACCAGAGGAGGATCAACATGGCCAATGTATTTATGCAGTTATCTCACTTGATACCATTCTTTGCCTAGCACACTTGATACCCATTTATGGAGATGACCTGGTATTCACAAATCTTCACTATACAGATTCTCTAGACATGTTCCAAGTTTACTATGTTAACAAGTATATAGAATATCATTTGCATACTATTGTCTTTTGATTATACTTGTTGTTCTACTTTAGTAACTGTGGCTAACTTAAAAATAGTTGTACTTTAGAACAATAATCAAAGTGTGAAAAAGTATAATAAGTTCATAGCAGACAGTTGCAGAAACTGTATATTTTACTAATGTATAAGTACAACTATGGCTAAAAGAAGGACATGTGGAGCATTAATAGCATGACTGACAGAGAACTAGTGACTGACATAACTGACTATTGGGCAGGGTTAGCACAATTGGCATGACTGACAGAAAACTGGTGATTGACATGGTATCAGTAGAGAGGATTACACAATTTAGTTTTATTTAATTGTGAATAATTGTAGAGAAGCTATGATCAGTGGAAACATGTCATGTTGGATTACATATGCATAACAAGTGTCAATTATCAAACCAAGCTAACAACTAATCTCTAATGAACTGGCAGGTTCCCTCCCAAGCCTTGGGCCCATTGATATATAGTCCTAAGCTCACTCTGAAAAACCCTAATCCCTTACCTCTAATACACTGGGAGTTCCCTCCATGCCCCAAATGGAAACATAATAGATATTATTAGATATAGATATGCAATTTGCTAGGGTAAGTACAGTGCTGAATACAGAATTGAGCAGGCTAGTGATGATAAGAGTTAAATAGCAGTTGGAAGCCTGTACATATCCAGCAAGCTTGAGATGTCTATGTCATACATATTTGCTCCAAACCCTGTATTCCAAACCTTTACTCTGAACCTCTTAACCTGACTCCACATCTTCTCACTTGGATTTCATCCCTTTCATATTGGATTTCCATATTTTCCTATTTTAGTATTCCCCTTGCTTACCTTCAACCCTTCATTCTTAGTCCCAACCCTTAATTATTTCCTTAGACCCTTAGCCACACCATATTTTTTCTCTATGTATGTTCTCCTTCACTATATGCTTCTGTTTTACCCAGTACCTTACCATGTGCTCCTCTATCAATTAATCCAAACTCTGAACCAGAATTTAGTATATAAACCCTCTATACTCTGATTGTATCTCAGCATGAATATTGAATTAGTCTCCTCTAGACTCTGATCTGATCCCTTCTCTCTTTCTCTCCCTCTTTTCTTTCCTTCTATGAAATATGAGAACCAAACCTAGACAAGGGTGTGACACATAAGTCCTGTACCAAATTCTTCTAGATACCCCCTTGCCATTCTGACCTCTATTCATCTCCCTCCTATGAACTTTGTAGCACTAATCTCAGACCTCCAATCAGATTTGAGTCTGGAGGACCCAGACTTGACAGTCTACCTTTTTACTCTTCCAAAACGGATCTACACCATGATTACTAAAGTATTGGGTATAATTTTTATGTATGTCAAGTGAGAAATGCTTAAGGACCTTTTTGGCAATTTCAGTGGATTCACTCAATGTGCTACAGCTGAGTGTTGTCTCCTTCGTGGCAGTGTACTTGGCATGATATAGGACCATGTGTTAAAACTGAATCTCCAAAAGGTAACTCTGGGACATCCAGAGTTCAGACAGGACTTGGCTTCACCTTATGTGGTGCACCCTTGTTACAAGTCTGGGGTGTCCTGTAATTTTGAAAGATGAGTTAGGGTCAGAGTTGACCTTGTTGCAAGTAACAAAGGTCAAGGATGGTCAGATTAGAGTCTAGAGACTCAAGGGGGTCAGATGGTCAGAGACCAGAGAGTTTATGATGATATTTGAACTGAGATATCTACAATAGAGTGTAGAGACTTATATACAGATGTGAAACATAGAGCTGCATAAGAGTCCAGAGGACAGATGCAAGATGTACCAGAGCTGTGCTCCTAAGCAGAGCACAGGAACAGAGGATAACTGGAGGCAGGACTAGTGGCTATGTACTGTAAGCAAAGAATGAAATGTAATATGAAGAAAAAGGAATACTAATACTAAGTACAGAGGGACTGGAATGTTAAAGATGCAGATCTATCAAGAACACACTGGAAGTCTAAGGAGATAATTCTGGAGTTGGACCTGGAGTTGGATCCAAGGATCCAGAACAGCAGATATGACACCATGTCACAAAGAGCAACAAGTGACCATTTATACAGCTCTAAAACAAAATTAGCAGGCTATCCTATCTAAAAAGCAGATCACCCATTGCACTTGGGAGGAATAATATGAAGGCTTATCACAAGCCAGCTAAGTGTTTCAAGTGTTCCCCTACATGCCTAATTGATGAGATTATAGGACTACTTGCCTTTTTCTCTGGCTCTCTATGTTGAGAGCTCTGGTACAATCCTGATTTGGTATAGGTGGATTAGCTAGTAAGTCAATAGATGGATTAGCTTACCATATCCATGAAATCATGTATATACTTTGCCATTGAACAAGATGGATGCAAGAATCAGGAACTGATTCTTATTATGACATGATAAGGGTGAGTGAATGAAACTGTTGGATCCCAAAAGCTAACCTGTGTTGTGGTACAATGAGGGTGAGTGAATAAAACTGTTGGCTTCCAAAAGCTGACCTATGTTATGGTACAATGAAAGTGAGAAAATAAAAATATTGGATTCCAAAGACTGACCCATGTTATGGTACAATAGGTGTGTGCTTGAACAGATAATATGGTAGGGATAATGAAATTGGGAATATGAGCTAAAGGAATGATCACATGATCAAAATCACATTATGTAAGTTACAGAGAATGTTAGTCATTATCACTAGGTTAGCTTCAATATCATTTTGCTTCTAGCAAACAGAAGTACAGATAGCAATGAAATGCAGACTTATAGTATGTGTGAGAGACCACTACAAGAAAAGTTATCACAGATTGCACTATGGCACAAAATTATTTGCATGTGTGAATGTTTTTCCACTAGGGATTGATATTACCAATGAAACATCACTTTGCTTGGAGAGCATGTGCACATTGAACAGAACACAGATACCTAATTTACAATATATATTGAATGATATTGAGGACAGAGAGCCTGGATATATATGTGCTGTAGCAAATGATTGTTTTTACATGTGGACATTTTTGCAGACAACCTGACATAAGATACAATTTTGCCAAGCAAGGTGATATCTCCTGAACTTCACTTGGAAAGCATGCACATATTCTATACCAGACATGTAATTTACAAGTAGCACATACATTCTCCCTCAGAGTGATGCATACTAATATATTCCATATTTTAATACAGATCACAAATTGAATGATATAAAAAAAAAAGAGCCCAGATAAATTGTTTGTACATGTGGACATTTTCACTCACATTGAACCTAGAATGAGAGATGACCTTGCCAAGCCAGGTGACTGACTACACCTTTGCAACTGATTACACCTTTGTGACTGACTATACCTTTGTGATTGACTATACTTTCATGACTGACTAAACCTTTATGACTAACTATACTTTCATAACTGAATGCCACCTGTCATGAAAGTGATATAGTCATTAAATACTAATAAGTATATTCAGTCAGACTGAGATTGAATTAGTCACTAAATTTGAGCAAGTGTCAGATACACCCTAAGCACATTCTCATAGAACTCTGGTGAGAGGCTACACATTGATGACATTAATCAGGCATCAGCTTATTTAGTCACATGTTGCAAGCAACCATAACATTGTCAAGTGGATTAGTAGCTAGTTTTTAATAGGTAGAATAATTGGGCAGGTAATTGCTATTACAAATAATCTATAAACACATAAGCAGTGTTTTCAACATATTTCATGAACCTTTATGTCTGGTCCTGGTAGTAATGAAGGTTGGATTTTCACTTTGTATATGTATGTCCTAATGAGAATCAAATAGAGAGTTGACAACTATGGATCAGGGTCCAACTTTGCAATGATACCTTGAAACTTTTTCTTAGCATTTGATCACAGACCAGTGTAAATTTCTGAGCTCTTTCAGAGATTTGGTGGAGGGAAGAATGAAAAATTCTTAAATTGGCCTTTTTGGCCACTGGAAGCAGCTGAATAAGAAAGATTTTAATAGGAGCAGTGCCAAATGAGATAGGCACTTACAAGTATCTACAGTCCAGAAGCCACATAATAGCTGAATCTCCTTCTCTGATATGAAGTCCTCAAAGAATACTATGTCTTCCACTGTGACCCATACTGTCTAACATCCAGAGATAGACCATTTAAGATGTCTTCTATGTTCAAATAAGGTAACCATATGCAGCCAAGAATACTGCTCTGCAAAGTAGCAGCCCTGAGACATGGCTGCATGACTAGCATCTTCATAACTGATTGGTAGGTGTAGAAGTTGAACTGTGTTGAAATAAATCCAGCTGGTCTCTCTCTAGGGGAAAAAAGAGCAGGGGAGTCACTGTGAGGCAGGGTCTTTTCTCCTTCAGTGACTGCAAAGATATGGATGGAATAGCCCAGATGACATGTGTTGCATATGATGTCTTCCAGTGAAGGGCCCTATGCCTCTCATATGCATTGAAGGACAGCTATAGGTGATTCCATCATTAATACCTATGGTCTATGATAGTGGTCAGATACAGGAGTCACTGCATAGCCATATAAGGAGAGGCTTGAGATGAGTGAGGCCAATATGAGCAGCTTGTAGATAAAGTAGCCAAATTTTGTCTGGCATAGGTTACCATCTTTTAGATCCAAATAGCAATCAGGAACATTAATGCCTTTGTCAATGCAGCTGACCATATAGCTCACTGCAGTGGAGAAGTGAGCATCAGAGATAGCATTCTTCTCCATGACCATCTTGGCAACATCTTCTAGGCTAAGCAACCCAGCAGATGCAACTAAAACACCTGCTTTCATATTGGAAGTAATGACATTAAAGGAAGAAAAGCCATAGTAACAATAGAGCAAGTAGTTGATCTCCAGGATCATGGATTGCTTATCTTTAACACTCAGAGCATGGAAAAATAGCAAGCCTCTTTCATTGTGCATGGGGAGAAGAGGGGAGGGAGCTATGGGGGCAGAGGAAGTGAGCTTAATAAGCATGGCAGTGAGCTTATCATCTGTATAGCTTTTATCATCATACAAGTTGTCCTTTTCAAGTTAATCTGAGAGAGAGGGGTCAAAATTGGTCAATATGTCCCATTCATTGAATACAGCACTGTATTTGTATTGGTTATCATTCCTTTGGGCCAGGTCAAAGGTATAGCTCTAACAATCTTGTATTTGGGAGTGTTCTACATAGGTCCTTTGCTTGGCTCTACCAATGCTCTGCCAGTAATCTTTGACTTGTGACCAACACCCTATTTGAGAATAGTGGCATTTTTGTGCCTACTTTCTCAGTGCTAAAGCTTTATAGGAGAGGCCTTTTCCTTTCTGATTTTCTTCTGCTCTAACTATTTCTTGAAAAATAACTGGGGCATGTTGGATATCTGGGGAACTGACTTAATGTCTGCAGGTAAAACAAGCCTCAGGTTCTCACATGACTTTTTATTAGCTACCCTTGTGCACAACATGTCCAGCTGTTTGTCAGAAATGCTAGGCCAGTTATGCACTTGAAGAAATTGATAGCAGGAGGAAAGTGTGTTGTCATCAGGAACATATTTATGGAGAGTGGACCCCTGTGGTATGTGAGAATGTATAAATGGGACAAGCTTTAGACTAATTTTATCCCAGTAGATCCAAAATGGCATGCCAGCCCATGATAGGGCCCAGTGATACTGATGAAACCATTCACTGTGATCAAATTCAGCAATAAATTCAATATGGGGACCAAGTAACAAATGCATATTCATTAGGTCTTGGATGACAGCATCTGACAAGATACTATGCTCCTTGATCAGAGATGGCACAGATGGGAGAGGGGATTTATGACCTGAAGGGCTGTATACTAGTAGTGTTCCTCAGCTCTAAGGGAATAAAACATGGAGAAGAGGCCCAGCATCACAATAAATGCCTCCCTACTATCATTTGTCACCTACTTGGCCTGACCAGGGTGCTTGAAGGACTGCATATACCCAAACTCATAGGGAAATGGGAAAAATGCATTATATCAGAGGCAGGATATTAATGTGTGTAGCATATCCTCTAGCCAAACCCATGACTATAGCAATGCAGGATCCAATGTGTAGCAGCCATCTGACTGAGAAATGACACTGTAGTAGAAAAGATGGTCTAGCAGAGAGGCCCAAAAAAGTGTACCTTCTTGGGAGTGAATGCAAACTGAGAGTATTTTTCAAGATTACAACTAAAGAAGAGTGCTAACTCAAAGCAAATTTGGTTGGATTCATTGAGAATATCACTCTCACACTGGTAAGAGATGGTCTTCAACAGGAGAAGTGAAAATGGATTGGTCCTTGCAAACAATGATGTTACAAGGGGTGCTCTTGTAGAAGTTAGCACTAGTAATTGTTTTCAACATTTTAAAGAACATCAGGTAAGAATTAAGAGAGTTCAGATAGAAAAAAGATAAATACCTATATATGTAGAAGCAGGGGCTAGATAGGTATATGAAGCCTTCATTTAAAAAAATTCATTGAAAGGTGTTGTGATATAATTTAATACCACCAGAGATGGACAGGCGATGTTCAAAACCATTGTGCCATAATGAGTGAAATACAATATGAACAGACTTGAGAGGAATAAATCATTCAAAAGTGTCATGTCACAACACAATGAAGGGCAATAGAACAAACTTGAGAGGGAGTATACAAAGGTATTGTGCCACAATATAATAGAACAGTACTGGAAAAGAAAAGCCAAAGTCTCATGCCATAACACAATGGAATGCAATAGCACCAGATATTAGAACAGACTTGAGATCTTGAGAGGGTACATTCAACAGCATTGTAGGAGACAGCAGTCTCCTATGGTTATAGGCCATTTTTTCCAGCTCATTCAAGCATCTCACAAGACTCCAAGTTATGTCTACTGTCTATCCATATTATTCTGAGATCAGTTTGTGTCTGGTTTGGTTTCATTCACCAGATCATTTGTTCTTAGATATTGTCTGTCAGTTCTACCATGTATTAGCCCTTGTTTGGTATTTGTACTATGATACTTAGTTGTTTTTGGTATTTTGGTACTTGTGCTTGAGCATCTTGTCATAGAGCCTTGGGCATTACCATAGCTACAGAGTTCAGGGAAATGCTCTGACTATAAAGGTTCTGTATAGGAATCTTGAATATCATCTTCTTGCACCTGGTTTTCTATCATTATCACTGGGACATCATTGTTATTGTTCACATCATCCTCATTGTCCCAGTCATCTTCATCATCATTCCAGGTCCTCATCCTTGACCCTCTGTTGGTATCTGGCCCTCATCCTTGGCCAGATTATTCATTTTCATATCACATCATTGTTTAGATTGTGCTTCCTTCTCTGCTCACCCACTGAGGTTAGTCGTAGCTAACCCTTACTCATTATAGACCCTATCTAGGACCCCTTGAGATGAGTACAACTTGCCCATTTATTTACACATCCACATCACATATCTGTTTTACAGTGTCATGTCATAACACAATGGAATAGTACTAGCAAAGGAAAGCCAACTACTACAACAATATACAGGTTTGGAATATATCACATAAGCATGATTGCCATAAAAAGTGGTAGTTAGTCACTAGTCATGCATGACTGACTATTACTTTTTGCCTAACCTCAATTAAGTCCTCAAATGCTGCATTAGCACAAAGAGTTAGAGTGAAAAACACATATGCCTCTGCCAATGACATGTTAAATGAGTGAGTAGACAGGGTTTCATACAAAATATATTGGCTGTTGTTCCTGCACCTTATGCTACCACCTATTCTGGATATACAACATCACATATGTGTTGAATTATATCAAAGTCTGGATGATTGCTTTGCAAGACAACAGCTTTAACCTTGCTCAGTAACAGAGATGATTGAAATAAGGCTAATCATGTTAGATGAAACCAAATACAAATACACAGGTTGAGAGAGATACATGACAACTCAAGTGTGATAGGAGACACAGAACTACAAATACAATAGGCAAAAAGGAGAGAAAGCAGAAGAGCAAATGCTAAGTAGGTCAGATGAACTCCATGAGGAGTTTCATAAAATAAAAGCTTCAGGACAGATGCTCAAGTCATTATCACCAGCTTTGTTGCAAAGAAAGCAAATGAAGTCTTCACTCATTTGCCTGCAAGAATAATTAGTCTAGGAGGATGAAATGGAATGGATATCACAACCAGTGAACTAATTGGCACAGTAAAAGGATGTCTAAGTGACAGAGTGAACACAGGCCAGAGAAAGAGAGTCAGGATGCATTGTAATGATAAACAGTTTTCCAGAAAGAAAAGGATTATAAATATGTCCATAGTCATGTGTAAGAGAGATGATAAGGGAGTGAAAGTTGAAGTGGATGTATTTGTTAATGCAATACATGTTTGCAGCAGGAATAGTAATCTTGTCATCTTTATCAAACCACAGACAGGACTTCATTAAAATTTTAAGTGAAATGACTGGTAGTCTCCAATAAACAACAAGTGAGCAACCCCTCATTGTCAAAGAAAGTAGCCATAGCTGGAGCACAAATGGTAGGGAGAAGAACATAAATGTGTGCTCTATGTAAAGTCATCTCCATGTTTTTTACTTGTTAAGATGACCCAACAACATACCTGTGTTTCAGCATGGACAAGTGTGCCATCATGCCTATAGAACCTATCAAGTGGACATATGTTGCTCTTCAATTTATACATTGCTCTGTCCTAAAGTCATAGGTGAGAGAGACATGATCTGTATACTGTGTGAATTTGACATCAAACTCTTTATGATCCCCCAAGTAATGCAATTGGAGCAGGAGAGCACTCAGTTACACACATTATGTAAATGAGAAAACCAAGAGGTAATGGGACAATCAGCACAGTCTTCCATAGTAGTTATTTGGACAAGATGAGAGAAATATTATGTGAAGCAAATTACATTGTACAAAGATCACTTGTATTATGAATCATATGCACCTAACTTTTATCTTCACACTCTTTTCCCACTTTCCTTACCACCTTCCACTCCTTAAGCCACATGACCTCCATGAGGCCAATCACATGACTAGTCACATGATGCATCCAGACCATGAGACCATCTATGACATCATGTCTCAAGGGTTATATGTGTAGACTATCTTAGATCCCTCCCAATTGGATCTCCTCAGCATTCCCATGCCATCCTTAGATCTCCCAACCTGATCTAATCTCCCTTCATGTATCACATCTTATTTATCTTAGATTCCATCTCTGTGGATCTTAGATACAGATCCAGAGTTCATCTCATAGTAGCCCTACCTTTTTCATCTTTGCCCACACCTTCCATTCCTTACCCATAGTCATTACTGTCTTCCCTAGATTACCTTATATGTACTAGTTAATCTATGTATAGTAGTGTACAGCTTGGTCCATGTGTGGGCCATGGCAATATATAAGGCAGTGGTCCTAGCTGGCTAAACCCCAGCTTTGATCACTTGTTTTTCCACCCTCTTGTAGGCCCCAGTGAGTTCAGTTCAAATAGCTCTGAACTCTGGGCACTCCTTTGATGGGCTACTGGCACTTGTAGCTCCCTACCTTGGGTTATGAGCATTCTCTCCTTGCCAGATAGTATCATCATCCACTGTTAGGTGTAGTTTCTTCTGGCTAAAGGGTTTTCCTGTCCCTTCTGATGGTTGCTCAATGCAACCATAACAACTTGTTGATTGGTATTTTAACATTAACAGCTACACATGCTAAATTTTGTGCTAGACAGATTGTGTGCATATCAAAGACTAATGGTTAAAACCTTTCTTCACAAGGTAATATGGTTGAATCACCAGATGTTACTTGGGAAAGTACTATCAGTGATGCAATGATGGCTCAAACCTTGCTCAGCATTTGAAGGAAATTTACATTAATGGAGATGAATATGGTCCAAGTACACAATACTATGCCCATTACAACATGCACTTTCAAGTCCTCCTTGCATGCCTTGAAATCACCTATCATAGATAGATCCATTGAACATCTTCCCCAGGGCCACATTGATAGACCTCAAGTCATTTCTTCATCACCTATCACCTTATTCAACTATAATGCCATCTTGACCAAAATTACTCATAAATGTGTAGTGAGTTTCCTCATAACTCTTTGTGTAACTTGCCACAATAGGGATGGTGACAAGTACATCAGAAATACAAGCAATCATAGTTATTTGCAAATTATCCTTTTGCAGACCTATCTTCTGTATTGTGCATATATGAAAGCATGCTACAGACCTCCCACTGCCTAGTTTCTGTGTGATCATCTGCACCAGTAATGTGATTAAAAGATTAAGCTTGATCTGATTTGGGAATGTTGCTATAGAGCTCTGCTAGTGGTTGCTTGGCTTGGAGATTGTTAAAGTCACAATTTAGGATGATCTGATGCAAAAGCACCACTGCAGCACTTTGCAGTGCAAGGAAATCATTGTTGCTATGTGATATGGTACCAATCAGAGATGCCAAGGTGGCACCAATAAATTCACTTATCCTGGTCATCTGCATCTTGTCTGCATGGCCCAGTCTGCATGCATAGTTAATTGAATCAGAAATGAAGGTGGATATCTGCAGAATTTTAACATTGAGAGCATATCTGCCTTACCTGGGCACCCTTCAGTTCATAACTGTGATTCTTGAGGAGAGTGATAAGTTTGTAATGCTTGGTCTGTGACTGTTGGAGCATTCTCTGGAAATTATTGAGCTTGGCATCCTTATCCTTCTGGCTGATAGTCCTTGCCAACATTGCAACAGTCAACTCAAAGAACTCATTGGTGTAAAATCATGTGATGCTAAAACCATGTGAACATACATAGAATAGCCTGGGGGTTAAAACCTTGCTTCACAAGGTAATGAGGGGACTGGTTAAGGAGTGAGAATAAGGATAACTCCAAATCATGCTTAAGAGTATGGTGCAGTGCAATAAGCTCACCTTTAGGGGGTCTGACCAACAATGAAACCCAACAATGAAACAATGGTATGTGCAAGTGATGGTGAGGGAAACTCTTCAGACATGAGAATCTGTTAGGCAGGTTACTATAGACTTGAAGTCTAGCAGGTACAGAACAACAGAGTATGTAGCCATCTGTGTTTATCGGGGTGGTATAAGGCAGAAGAGAGAAGCTTAAAATGCCACAATGATTGTTAAATAGTGATGGCTGCATCAGGTCATGTGATCCAGGGCTGCACTACAGAAATGAGAGTGTGCACTTATGTATATCTACTCACCAAACATACTAAAAATTATAAATGAGGAGTGCAAGTGCCACCAATTGCAATGCACTGGGTCTGTTACAACTGTTTCCTCCACTGAGTGCACATGTAACCACCTGTTCACATCTACACTCACTCTCAACATTACCAGTCCAGTTACATACCATTATGTATGTTTTGGATCTTGGAAACACATGACCTTTGTTATTTCAGGGCTAGCTGTTGTCCCACTTGAAGAAAATAGTGTCTCATCTGGCAATTCCAACTATATGATGAGTCCACCCTGGGTATGCCTGGCAGAGTGCCAAACACTACTTGGGCAGCCCAATCATGGCTAACACATTCTTTTTGCTCTCCCTATGTCATGTATCACCCCTAATAACTAGTAGTAGCAGTAGTAGCACTAAGTGGTTGAGATTATCACTCTCAGGTTATTACAACTGGCATTTACACAGAAAGGGGTCATTATACATTATTCTTGTCTTGATCCCCTCCTGAAACCTTGTCCAAATTGGATTGTCTTGGGCAGCACTGAGGGCTAGAAGGATGTTAAGAAACCAGAAGGGATGGAGGTTGATGTCAAAGGATTCTGTGAATAGGGTGGACCCACAAATGAAACAAGCTAAGGAGAGTTTGTTTGTGCATAGTGACATGCTGATATAAAAGTAACAACCAAACTGACTTGATGTAATAAGGCCAGTCAGCTCAATTAATTGAAAGAGTGCAGCTTTTTCCAGATTATGCAAAAATCTGCATTTCATCTCACAATAGAAAAACACTACACTGGAGGGAACATTGTGAGTGGTTTTACATGCAAGTGATATAAGGATAACATTGTGTTTTCTGTAGCTCTCACTCAAAGCATTTGCATTATTCCACCAGCACATGGATTTAAACTGCGCAACCTTGTTTTTCACAATAGAAGCCTCCAGGAATCACCAGGGAGGATACATGCCATAGGTGACTACTAGACCCTCCAGTTCTTGCCTGATAAGAGAATTTACCTCTTTATGGCCAGGAGGAAATTATTCATAGTGATACTGAAAGGAATAGGGCTGCAAAACAAGAATAAATCATATGATGCATTCTGGTAGCTGATATCTAAATCAAATATAGAGTGGGGGTGGGGGGAATGTGGGATAACTAACACCAGATTCTCAAGATCTTGCAGTTAACAGATGGGTTCCTGTGGTATGTTAGGGGCATATGTTTTTAGTATGGTCATCACTGGCAGACCAGCATATAAAAAGGGGGGATCTCCTGCCCAGGTATAGTTTAAATAGCACAGTTTTGGTTACACTGATGCCTCTATTTTTTCACCATCACTATCCAGTTTAAGGTTAGAGTGACCCTGTGACATACTTTAGGCCATTCTTGGTAGCATGTTTCCATTTGAGTTTTGTGGCAAACTACAGCCATATTGTCTTTCAATCATGTGATCATGTCTTTAGTGGGTGTGCTCACCCTGCCACTTACCACTTGCATCTCTTAGAACTCACCTCTGTTGTATCATGACATAGGTTATCTCCCAGAATCTTGAACTATATTATTTTTCAATAGTAAAGCATTCACATGAGTCAACAAAGGGGTGGGTTCAGCCATTTATTGGCTTGCTAGCTAACTAAACTGCATTAAAGGAGGATCATGATCACACTAGAGATACAAATACAAGAAATCAAAGAAAACAATGAGTAGCCCTGTAAGTGTATTCCTACTGGATTAAACTCTCTGGTGATTTTTATTTTTATTTTTTCTATCAGGCTATCCAAGAAAGCTGAGGATTTGAGGCTAAGAAATAGAGAATACAAGAGAAAATCAAAGTGAGTTATTTAATGAGACCTATAAGTTCCAAATGCTCATCCCTGCATTATTTCTCAGAAAAATTTCAATCTCCAAGTGTGCAATGCCACCACAGCCAACTCTATTGGCCAATCATCATTATCAGGCCTGGGGAATCCAGACAGCCACCACTACCACCAACAAGGATTCCCTGCCAGCCCAAGAGGTGGGGCTAGATGGCCCCCATTCCATCTAGCTCCACAAGACACACAGCATTACATCTTATTGCTTCTTGCCCTGATTTGGGCAATGAGCTGGGTTTTTTGAACCCACTACTCTCTGCAGAGTTGTAGCAGAGATATGGTTAATTGTCTGAAAATGATTCTTCTATCTAATGCTCCTATAGTACAAACATATGTGCATCACCTGCACAGAGGACATGTTTGAGCTCCAAGGTTCAAACAGAGCTGTGTTGCTCTCCAGAGGAAAAACAGCTAACTTTGAAGCTATTTCTCAAGACTAAGGAGCTCAACTGATATAAGATGGAAATGGGTGAGTTGAGCAGAGAGCTTTGCAAGACACTGCAAAGGAAAGAGGCTGTGCAAAGCACAGTGATGGAGGCAGAGAAAAGGCTGTGAAATGCTAAGAAAGAGTTAAGGCATGCAAGGGAGGAGGTTGTTATTGTTAAACAGTTGATATCAAGCAACTGGAGTCTGATGTCAAAGACTATATTAGTGCAGCTAACAGGGCACATACCTGGAGTCCAATGTCAAAGACTAAGGAGTCCAGACATGGAACTCGCAGGTTGTACTACATGTGTGTACATAACAATAAACAATAATAAGTACCAACATAACTGGCATGACTGACAGTAGTGGTCAGTCACTATTAGAGTGCGAGATCATTAGCCTCAACACAACAGTTATGACACAAATGCACTATGAAGAAGTTGTAATCTGACTGGAGCCCAAGTGAAAGAAGGTGCAAGAGGTCAATGCAGAAAGATGGAGGTTGTCAGGGAAGGTTGAGGAAATCATCCACAAACTAGAAGACAATCACAAGTGTATTATGTAAGTGAACTATGGGCTCAACAAATGTGATGTGGCTAATGCAGGGTTGAATCACACAGGTGCTTCAACATCTTGGGAGCATTTGTTAAAGCAGGAAAACTCAGAGGGAAAATCTGGCCAGACCAGGACTTGAACCCACTAGTACTGGGATTGTCTTAACCACTAGACTACCTGGCCTTGTCACTGTCTGAAATGTGTGGCTTAGAATCCAACAGCATTCAATGCCTCTTGTTTCAGTGAGTATTTCCTGACACTATATACTATGAATAGGGTCTTTTTTGTCACTACTCAGTGTGGGCACATGTTCTGCATTGAATGTGTATTCATGAACTGGTGCCAGGGTGCAACACAACCCCCAAGATGCAATGAAGGACTGGATCTTGAGGAAACCCAGTGTCCTGTATGCTAGCATTCTCACCCAAGGGTTTGTTGGATTCTAAGCCACACATCTCAGGCAGTGACAAGGCCAGGTAGTCTAGTGGTTAAGACAATCCCAGTACTAGTGGGTTCAAGTCCTGGTCTGGCCAAATTTTCCCTCTGAGTTTTCCTGCTTTAACAGGGTTTAGATCACACAGGACACATGGGGCTATTTTGAGAGGTTGAGGAATAGTACTCTATTCCACTGCAATGTTCTTCAAGATAGAATGAAGGTCTATTAGTCAGTTAATAGAGATAGACCCTGATGATAAGAGGGTTTAGAGGTGAGCAGCAATGTATGGAGATGATTACCTCTAAAGAAAATAATGAGTAAAATGCTGATGCAACATTTAACTTACTTATATTCTTTGGGACCTCTTCCAATCTGTTGTGTTGAGGCTAATGATCTCGCACTCTAATAGTGACTGACCACTACTGTCAGTCATGTCAGTCATGTTGGTACTTATTATTGTTTATTGTTATGTACACACATGTAGTACAACCTGCGAGTTCCATGTCTAGACTCCTTAGTCTTTGACATTGGACTCCAGTTGCTTGACATCAACTGTTTAACACAATCTTGTTTTTAGCAATGGCTGTCAGAGCAACTGCATGATCTGGTGCTTGAGACAGGGTTGGCAGTATAGTTGACAGTCATATAGCTTGGTGTGCAATGATCAGTCATATGCTTAGCGAGGTCCAATGAAAGCTTTGAACTCTTTTCCCTTGGGCTATTATACTTAAGACAAGTAGTACCCCTATGATAGCCAGCTAACTTAGATATTTTGCCTTTTCTCTCTAAAAACAGCTCTTACACTGTCACCTCTCACTCTTCTTGAAGGGCAGCTGTGACAAATACAATATATGAGCATCATGACAGTGATCTCATGATCTCACACAAGTGAAATTATGTATGTGATAAACATGTAATAACAGTAGAATTATATTGTCAGTTACTAGTCACCCACATGGTCAGTCATAGCTAGTTTTAGCTGTGATAACAGCAAGTCAGTCACAGCACAGTATGATAGACTGCACGATATTTATTTCTTATTTTTATTAGACAAGCACATGTAGGTACAGTTGACTCCCTCATAACCTGTAGCCCCCCACATAACTGATACTCCTTGATATCTGATCACTTTTTGGGTTTCTCAAGTAGATTTATAGTAATTTACAACCATATCTGAGGGAGAAAAAACTGATAGATGATACCAAATTAGGAACTTTTATTATATAATCTATGTCCAAACATGGAATCTCTGCTCACACAGCCACAAGTGTCTTGAACCACATTGACAAACACAGATGGCTATATGCCCTATTATTCTATATTCACTAGATTTCAATTCTATGATACACCTGCCCAATGGACTTCATGTCTGAAGGGTTTCCCTCACTGTTACTCACACAACTATCATGGTTGGATCCTCACAGCTCTTGCTCTTGGTCACTCACATCACTCTGCCTTATATCTCCTTAATGAACACAAATGGCTATGTGCCCTGATTTGCTAGACCTTATGTCTGAAGGGTTTTCCTCATCATTGCTTACACATGCCAGCATCCTCAAGGAATACATGCAACAGTACAAATAAAAACTCAAAGGCTGTACCACCACCTTACATGTATCATTCAACAACTGTGTATCAGACCTTCTTGACATGTCAACAGGACTTGATCAGAGGTGCACAACATCCCCCATTACTTTCCTCTTCTGCACTCTCCACTAATTGAACTTGCAGGTAATCACAGGGATCTCTTAGGCCTGGGATTTATTGATGCTGCTGCCTTCATAGCTAGAGAACAACCCTTCAAGAAAGCCAGAAACTGTCATATCCAACTTCAGACTCAACTCTGGATCCATCTCCTCTGACCTCCAGTGCATTCTTGATAATATCCACATACACCATAGTTCATGTGTACTTGAAATATCTGTTCTGCACTTTCAATCAATGGCTGAGCAAGGTTGGAGCTGTCATTGCTGTGCAGATGGCACTTCCCCCAAGTCATCTCTGCAAGGGTTCTTCCCACAGCTCATGTGACCATTAGAGAAAGAAGCACACCCAACACCATCAGAGAGAATGTCAGAGTACAGTGTCACCATATGCACAGATTCAAGCAGCAAAAGAGCAAAGGGCAGCAACAGACATTAGTGAAATGATACAAAGTGAAGGGGAGAGGTAGAAAAGGCATAATAGTACCAAAAAATTTAAAGATCTTTCATTAATGTGTGGTATACTTCTCATACATCCAAGGATATATATGTCAAAAAGAAATAGAGCATTGTGACACAAAGTAAAAGCTGACTATATGATAAAGGAATACTGTCCCACAAGAGATAAACAGCATGGCACCACAGGAGGACTGTCCAACCAGTGTGGGTGAAGAAAATTGAGACATAAACCATAGTGTCTTAACAGCCCTCACCCTTAAGTTCCCATCTGACATTGATTGATTGAGAGAGGCTGGTGCAAATATACCTTATTCTCAGCCCCTGGTCATGCTAACATGAGACTACACAAGGTATTAATCAATGATAGGAATCCCACATCTTGCAGGTTGGTGACATGCAAGCACATGTTTTGCATTGCCAGTGGTGTATGATCAGCAAAGGGAAGATACTATTGTACAATTCTTCTCTAGGGAGTGAATCCCACAATGTATCCAATTGATCAGGCACGAGGACCTTGTCCAGAGCCAGATCTAGGTTTGCACGAATTGAGAGTTCCATCAGTTCCCACAAGATACCCTGGAAAAACATGGGGGGAACCTCTGTTGATGATGTGATGTTGACTGATGACCCTCAGAAGAAAATGACATCCCTGTTCACCCATGATGCACCCTCACTGATATTGGCAAGGAAATCCCTGAAGAAATCAAGTGCAGCTCCTCTTATCTTAGCTGCCCAGGTGGTCAAGGGTGCAGCATGCAGGTCCCAGGTCCCAAGGCTGGCTATTAAGGAATGCCCACCAATGCTTTGGGAGTGGGCTGGGCATCTTTATGCACTAGGTGATGATCTCCAGCCAAAGGGGACAAGATAACGCCTGCAGGTCTCCCCTGACTGGGCAGATATGATACCCAGCACCAAGAGCAGGGGTCTTGATAGCACTCTTTCCAACCTGTGCACTGGTTGCCAGGGCTTGGCTCAAGTAGGGTGTTGCAGGGGTAGCAAAGGGTGGTCCATGTCAACCCATTTGCTGCGATTCTCAAAAGTGCTGCCCCAACAGCCTTGTGAAATTGTTAAATAAAATAGGTTAAAATATAGGGATAGCCACTTACATGGCTGGGCAGCTTGTTTCTCCCAGCTAGAATTGGCATTGGAGGAAGTGTAGGAGGAGGGTGAGTGGAATGGTGGTTCCTTCAATCCTCCGAAAATATAGACACTGTCAGTTCCTGCATAAAAAATTGGAAAGGGCTTGGTAGCACCTGTCATAGGATTCGAGTACACACATCCCAAGGATCTGATGTACCATACAGGGACACTAGCACAAAGAACCTCTGCAACTAAGTTGTCATATATGAATGCCCCATCCCGAGTTTCTCACATTGGTGGAGAATTATTTCATAGTAGCCAAAGTATACTAGACAATCAAGCACCTCTCACTGATATTCCACAACACAAGCATATCATGCCAGGAGAGGGGAAAATGCTGGAGGTGATTCAGCATGGAGTGTGTGTTCTGCATCAGCTTGAGGGAAAGTTTCACTCATGCACACAAAAATGCATTATGCTTGGATACACCTATGGATAACAAAAACTCCTTGATCAGGAATGGAGGACCATCATTTCCAGTTGCCATGTCACTTTCCATGAATCTGGAATGATTTCCAATTCCAACTCAATCCCTTGGAAAGCTATCAATGAGAAACAGTGGGCAGGGCCTAGACCATGATGTCAGACCTCATGACCACCACACCCTTTTAATCTCCATCACTATGGATGAAGTTCCTGTGCTTCTTGAAAGAAAACAATGGCCTTTCTTGCATCCTCCTTTGCCCCGAACTTGTTGTACAGAGTGGAGAGGCAAATAGCAAGGTTGCTCGGTGATGACAACCAACCTGGGTGGCCCACTGGACAAAGTGCTAGTGCTTTCTGGTCGAGAATAATGGCCTAGTCCAGATCCTCCATTGCTCCAACCTTCTTGTATTGAGTTGAGAGGCAAATAGTGAGGCTGATCAACGACCTTGACTGATTTGAGTGGCCCACTGTACGTTAAGTCGTGACATGGAGTTACTGAGTTACTTTTTGGGTAGAAAAGACACAGCACAAATCGACCTGGGTCACCCATGCGAACACTTTGGGGGACCAAGGCTAGCCAGTACATGCTACATTCTGGGATAGGTGTGTCTATATGAATTTAACTCATATGTCAGGTTGACGCAGGCTTGAGGTCCTGGTCCCCGTCAAGGGCCTCTCAAGAAATTTTGCTTGCTTATACTTGGCATATCACTTCTTCAGCTTCTCAATCAGACCAGTGACCCCATCAAGCATCTCCTTCTTCAGAGAACTGACCAGGGGCGAGGAACCAGGCATTTGGATGAAATCCTCATGCTTTTGGCATATACCATGCCTAGTACATGAAGGAGATTTCAGGCCAACAGCCAAAGTTGCAAGGGATAGCCACAGACCAAAGATTTATCACAGAATCACTGTAGCCATTGGTGAATGTCCACTTCTCCATATCCATCCAGTCACAAAAGGCTCAGTAATATATCCCTCATTTGGAGTAGAGATGACAAGGGGGGGATGAGAGAAACATAGGGCATTGTGAGTATTCAATTCTAAAAATGATGGAATGAGTGATTGTGGATCTAAATATAAAGCTGACAAACATACCACTGGGATGTGAGCCACTGACCTTGAAATGCAGAGCATGCAAAAGTGGAAGTAGATTGTTGACATTAGAGAACTCAACTGCTCTCTGCCTCTCTTTCCATCTAGTGTGGGATGGAACACCACAGACCTGACTCCAGCTGAGTACACCACAGTATTATCAGTGAGTTTGATAGGGACACATTTCAGACTATAGTTGCATAGCCAATGATGATAGGGTGTCATATGAGAAGTGGCCCCTGTGTCTGCATTTCAATCCATGTCAGCATTGAGTTAGAGTGGTGAGAGAGGATCTGAAGGATTCATGGAACAAAAACATGTATTTCCAGCTTGTTCTACTACATCCTGAGTAGTTGCACTGGCAGCTGTGGGAGGGGTAGGCATAGTTGCAGGTGCAGTGGACACAGAATTGGCCTGCTTGCCCTTGTATATGTTCTTCACACATTTCAGGGCATAATACTTGCATTGGCAATGCCCTTGCTTGTCACAGAAGGTACATAGAGAGGATAGGTTGCAGTGGCAACTGGGGGTGGATGCAGACAGTGTAGAACTATCAGGCAAGGTGATATGAGACTTAGAGCAACTTTGGGCTAAAAGCACTATACTACAAGCGATAGTTAGTACATGCACTGTAGTATTGTATAGTATATGGCTTACCTCACTCATTGTGCGAGACGAACAGACTGAGGTGCTGGAACTATCTGTGAGATATAATATACCTATCGTGCCACTGGCTGTACAAAGGGAAGTAATCAGGATGAAAGAGAAGAAAGGGAACGAAGGAAAACATAAAGGCACAAAGGCCTGGTACAATCACAAAGGGGGATAAACATGAGGGGAGGGAACTTGTTGTAGCTCTATACTATAGTTACCATGCCATGCTGTCAGGTCCGAGCAGTGGCTGTGCACATGCTTGCACATTCTAACAGGTGAAGATCTCAGGGCTGGGCCAGCAATTCAGTTCCTTGGTCTGGAATGCTGCCTTGACCTTGACCTTGTTGAGATCTGTGAGCAGGGCAAGAGATGAGGTGAAATTTGCGTATTCTGGTTCCAAGGCACATATCATGGCCATGTGTATCAGAGATAGTCAAGTCAAATGATGAGGGGTGCAGCTCCTGGATTCTGGCCATAGCTTGCTCCACTTGGGCACTAAGGGCTGATAAAGTCTCATCTGTGCACTTTCTGATCAAGAAGAACTCTTCATAGGCTATGAAGTGCATGCTGCATCAGCTCACCTGTTGCTTTGTCCTGCCTGATATCCCAGGATTCCTGCTCCTTCTCTCTAGAGGTTAGTCTCTTCTCCTTTTCATCTATGAGATGCCAGAGGTCTTTTGAGCACAGGAGAGCCTTCATCTCTTCATTCCATGTGATATAGTTGTCATTTAGAGGCTGGATATGGTGGTTGTGTTGCTCTGAGGCCATTGAGGCAGGATGGGGCATGAAGGTGTGTGATGGGATAGATGTGATGGAATTGAAAAAGTGAAAATAAATTTACCTAGGTAGCAAGCTAAAGCTAGATTTAAAGCACAAGGCTCATAACCTGTTAAAAAGTTGAATCTGGCAGCTAGAGTCTATGTGGCTAAATGGCACATACCTGGAGTCTAATGTCAGAGACTAAGAAGTCCTAACATGGGATTCACAGGTTCCACTACTCTAATGTGTAAATAACAATAAATAATAATAAGGGATGTTGTGACTGACCAGTCTAGTGGTCAGTATGTCAGTTGTGGTATGCAATCACCAAGCTCAACACTCCAGATATAGTATCTGTCTGGCACATACATTTCACAGAATGAGATAAACCATTGGTATGATGCCAGTTAAGAATTTTGATGTGCTGCTCAAGTGTTGCATTTTCTGATTTCCTGGCAATAGTTCTAGGTAACACTTGTTTTGGCCTGTCAGCATGTTCAAATACCAACTTGGCACATTGTGCAGGTTTTATGAGGACTTTCTGTGAGAATATTTAATTTCAGGATATTAAAACTATATGTTTATGTTTCCTGCCCACATTACTGCCATCAGTGATTCTTATTAGTCTCTTGACAGCTGCCATTTCTTGTGAATCCAATCCTTGAAGCATTGTTTCATAGTTAACAGCCATATCCAATTTGTTAACCACCCTTTTTTTATCAACTGAATTTCCTGCGTTGTCTTTATCATCTTCCTCTCATCACTCCTGTCATTCTCCCTGTTCTCCACCATCACCACACTTGCTGCCATCAATCCAACTGCCTTGCCACCACCCATGCTGCCCTTGGACCACAAGATATCCCATTCTGGTCCCTGCACCTCGTGCACCCTCTCCCAAATCCACTGATATTGAGAATGTCATTGATGAAGTTGCATGGGGTAATATCATAGGCTCTCCAGGCCCCTCTTACAGTGATTTCTAGTGTTTGTCATGGACTCCACACCCTAAAACAGGGGTATATACACATCTTATTCCCTTTCTTGTGTCTTCACTCTACACTTGAGTGAGTGCTTTAGCTCATACCTGCATTCTATCCTGAATACAAGGGATTTTTCTCAGTCCACCTGCTTCACCAGGAAGTCTCTTGTCTAGCTACTGCTAGGACAACCCCTTGACCTTGCCATCTGCAAGGTACCCCCTTGACTCAAAGGTTTAGGACCTTCTTGCCAAGTCTGTTTTTGACCCTTCAGGATTGAGCATAACATTATTCCTTCATGTTCTTTTGGTTTCCATACAATTAATCAGCACCCTCTGGTCCTTGTATATAAACCATGCCATGTAGCTCCCTGTATTTCCAGCTTAGACCTACTTAACTTATACAAAGTCTTATTCCTTTTCTTGTGTCTTCACTTTACACCTAAGTAAGTGCTTTTGCTTGTGCCTGCATCCTACCCTGATTACAAGGGATTGTCCTTGAACCACCCACTTCACTGGGATGTCCCCCATCCAGCCATTGCTGGGATGAACCCTTGACCTTGCTGTTGCAAGATCCCCCTTTGACTCAAAGGTTTAGGACCTTCTTGCCAAGTTCATGTTTGACCCTTCAGGATTGAGCATAACAAAAGGTCTAAGCTCTCTTGCTGTGGTTAGCTCCACCTAAACCACTAATATTTCCTAAAAAAAACCTAGTCTCACTGATCAGATCTTCAGACTCACCAGGAAATATCCACCCATCAATTCTAAACCAGAACCCCAGTCTTCCAAGGAAGAACACCCCCCATTGTCACTGGATGTCCATCTCACCTCATTAGAGAAACAATATGAGGACCTAGTTCTTGCCACCAGACTATCTGAGAGACTATCTATCCCTAGAGAACCTACACCACCATCACCCACCCCCATCTCCACTCACCAGACTCTTCCTAGGCCCCTTGCTGATGTTGAACAACAATGAAGGACTACTAGGGTAAGAACCCCAGCACAAACCCCACTACCACCATTCACACCCCCACCAATGGCCACCAAGCCAACAGAACTCTGTCTTGGAAAACCAGATAACTATGATAGCTCCTATGAGAAAGCCATACCCTGGCTCCACTCTGTACAGTTCTACTTAATCACAAACCAATGCAGAACTCTACAACACTGATGCCAAAAAGATCACCTTCACCCTCTCATTCACAAGAAGTGGCTCAGCTGGCACCTGGGCCAATCCTTTCCAAACTCAGAAACTAGCCAACCCCACTGACAGATTCAGGAAGTTCAAAAAGCTTCAAGGAAACCTTCCAACATGAGGATGTTGTCACCAAGGCAGTCAGATGGCTTCAAACCACCAGGATTACTAAACTCACTGACATTAACAGCTACATCTCTGAGTTTAAGAATCAAGTCTCTCTCAGTACCCTTGAAGACAACATTGTCCTCACCAATTTCTTTACTGCTGGATTACCAGACTCCCTTTGTCAACATTTCTTCTCCATGAATACTCCCCAGTTACCATCAAGGATTGGTCAAGAAAGCTGTCCACTTCATCATTTAATAGGAGTGAGCTGATGCCTACAAGCATAGAGAAACCATACAACTACTTCTGACCTGCTGCATCTTCTACTACCTCTGCAAAGGATCCTGATACCATGAATGTTGATGTTGTCAGGGTGGGAAAGCTAACCCCCAAAGAACATAAGCAGTGTATGACACAAAAACTCTACTTCTGCTGTCACCAACCTGGACACATGTTCAATGCCTGCCCTGCCTTCCCCAACCAAGGGAAGAAGAGGAACTCCATCAAGAAGGTAGTTACCACATCCACTCTCCCCAAACTTGAACTTATCTCTGATGATGATGAAAAAAACCCTTCTGAAGAAACCATCAAGAGGATGACCTTCTCTGGATGGGGGAAGGGTTTTTGAAAGGATGAATGCCTCTGATGCATGTTTCCTCCTCTAATCACCATGTACTACAGTGCCTGTCACCATAAGATGACATCTTTCCTGTGGCCTCAAATTTCCCCTCTGCCATCTGGGATTAAAATTTTAGACAGAAACATGGTCCAATTTCCATTAATCCACACTTTCTGAAAAACACCCCTGATTATGTAATATGTTCACTTTTGTAATTCCAAAAAAAAAACATTGGTATGACTAATGACTCACCTGACAAAGTGCCAGAGGCAGGCCAAGCAGTAGCAAGCCTTGAAATCAAACCTGTTTGACACTGGGCTCCTTCTGGACCTTTCAAATCTTGCCATTGACCTGGATTACTAACCAGAATCAGATGTTAAACATCCCAGTTCTGACACTGACTCACTGGTATCTAATAGAATGTCATTCAGCTTCATGGACAGCTCTGATATTGCCTCAGAGGACAGTGTTAGGAATAGTGATGATGATGAGAGATCTGATGCTCAGGTTAGGTATTTGCAAGTAACAATGAACTGATAACAAACTCACTGTCATCACTACACAGTCCATGGCCACTGTTGACAAAATGAATGATTATGTTGGGAGGTGTGCATGCCAGGCTGCAATGGCAACACACCAGTCTTGGATGGAGATCCACCATCCTGTAAGTATTCCTGGTGTTTAGCCCAGAGTGTTATAACTTTGTTGAGAAGTCATCGGAAGGGAATGAAGAGACCCTTTAGCTAGAAGAAACCAGACCAAACAGCTGATAACAGAGCTATCTGGCAGAGAGAGGAATGCTGTAACCCTGGCAGGGGAGCTACAAGTGCCAGTAGCCACATTGAGGGAGTGCCCATAGCAGACAAGATTTTAACCCAAGTCCTAGGGCCCAAGAGCGAGATGAAATGACAAGTGGTCAAAGCTGGGGTTTAGCTAGCTGAGACTACCACCTTATATATTGGCAAGGTCTGTGCACAGACCAAGCAGTACACTACTATACATGGTAATAATAGATAAGGCTATGCTACATATGATAAGATGGTAATGACTGTGAGTAGAGAATGGAAGTGTGGTCAGAGATGAGAACTGCAAGGCTGCTATGAGGTAAACCCTGAGATCTGGATCTGAGATCCACAGAGATGAGATCTAAGATAAATAAGATGTGATACATGAGGGAGATTAGATTGGATTGGGAGATCTAGGAGGTAGCAGGATTGCCATGGAGATGTGGAGATGATGAGGGTTAGAGTATTCTAGGGTTTGCCATATGGCATCCTTGAGGCATGATGTCATTGATGACATCAAGGGTCTGGACGTATCATGTGACTAGTCATGTGATTGGCCTCATGGGGGTCACATGATGTAAAAAGCATGATGATGGAAAGAATGTAGTAAAAGAGTGTAAAAGGAAAAGTTAGTTGCATGCGGTTCATAACACAGAGCAATGAATGAGTTAACATGTCCATATCATCAAAGAATATTCCCCCTCCAATAATATTGCTGACATGGTCAATGCCAACATACTCAGGTATGGGCTGGACCTCAAAATATCTTCAGAAGCACAGCTTGTGAAATGCTGCTAAGGGGAATCAAAAGATCACCTCATTCTTTCAGCCAAAGGTATTGGACCCAACTCACCATCAAGTCCAGAGTGAAGACCAATCTGAGCCTTCTCTTCTGAACTCACCTCTATACTAGTCCATTCTGATGAGTCTGGGTCAGTAAATCAGAATCCCTTATTGAAGCCATTGGATTCCAAGAAACCAATATCTGATAATACAAATGAAATAGATTTTCTGCTTACCTCATTCTTGGACATGACAGGCAACAATGAGGTTACAGAATTGGGCACTGAATCAGTTCTCAAAACAATCAATAAGCTTTTGGAGCAAGTGAAAAAGTATAAATCACTCACCTTCATGATTTATCTCAGCTTGCTCAAGCAGTTCATCAATCTGTGGGCCAAATACCAAATGAACCCAAAGATCCAATGGCCAATGCAAAAGGCAAGCCATACCATTGTAACCTCCATTGGCAAGGGACCATATATGGCATGCAAGCTTTGTGCTATCTACAGATATGTTGGTCAGTTCTGTACACTGCCTCCTATCAGCAAGAGAAACCATCATATGCATATGCACCCATCATTATTGAACAATGAACAGGTTGCATCAGCAGTGTGATGGTACCTGACAGTGCTTGCAAATGGCAAGGTTAGCAGTCAGTAATGTCAGAATATTAGCGTGTTTTTTTAGATTACACCCCTTTATTTGATGAAGCAGGTGAATGATGTGATTATACCATCATTAGGACTTGACATTGATGGCCAGAGCATCTCCAAGGTGACCACTCAATGGTGGCTTACCAAATTGGGCTATGAACTGAAGGAGGTAAAGAAAGGGATTTACATCAATGGGCATGAATGAGACAATGTGGTAGCTTACCAGGAAACATTCTTGACACAGTTTGGTCACAATGAAAGGTATCTAAGTGTTATTGTAAGATTACTTGAGTTATCAGCTCACAAAAAATAGGTTGAGATATATATATAAAGATGAGGATTTGGAGCCTGTCAAACCTAGCCTGGGTTCTGGAAAGAAGCTTCATGTCCCAGTCATGCATGACAAGTTAATATTTCATGCAAATGATTTGCAACACCATGTATATATACACGATGGCAAAATGCCCTTGAGAAAAAAGGGTCAAGGGCATGTGATTCACATCTCTGATTTCATTATGGAGCATACTGAATAACTTACCTTGTCACTGGCTCAGATTGAAGAAAATGTGCAGCTCCCAATCATAGAGGGATTAGAGGTCACTGATGCACATGAGATTATGAGAAGCTGGTCATGCAGGAAAGTAATTAACAAAGTCACATTGAGTATTGAACTTACATAGGACCATGGACAGGTGAAGCATGCGATTCAGATTTTTGAGTGAATGTATCTGAATGCTATCGCTGAGTTTATTTTTGATCAGTCTTCAGCACATGGTACCTTTGTGAAGGATGTGCTAAATACAAAGGAGATGAATGTTAGACCTGGGGGAAGACAAAGAAAAATGCACAATACTGTCCTATAGATAACCTAAATCCATCCCTGTGCAGCATGCCTCAAATGATGGTGTTCCTAAGTGACCTTCCTGCCGGGCACCTGGACCATGCATTTCGTGGGCAACCAAAGGGTATGCAGTGAATCCTAGAGGAGCGTGGCTTGTTGTCAGTGCTGGAGAAGACAAACAATGGAAAGATACCTGGTGAGTGCCAAATATGTAAGCTCTCATATGAAGTGCAAGAGCAGCTTGCTCATGAGGTATAGGCAGCAGCTAAGGGGACTGGCAATGTGACTGCCATTGATAGTGCTGCTGGTGACAAATCAATGTGAACTGATTGTTGCATGCAAAAATTGCTTGCAAGTCAGCAAGATTTTAAGAACGAAAAACCACTTATCCAGATAGTGATTGAAAAGACTGGCTATCAGTGCTGGTTCTTGCCCAAGTTTCACTGTGAGCTAAATCTGATTGAGATGTACTAGGGCTGGGGTTTCTGAAAGCACATGAGTCTGGGAATGTTCTCTTATGCACAGTGGGACTAATATGGCAATAACAGGTTTTCACCTTGTGGCGGATAGCATATTTCCCATTGCAAAATGTCTTGTTCCTGAGATTCTGGATGATTGCCCAGTCAAGACAATCTGTGCATTTTTTTGAAAGAGTTGGTGATACATGGATGCTTACAGGTAAATTTACAGATATCACACATTCCCTCTGGTCTAAATTTTTCCAGAAAGGGCCTCAATGTGAAATAGGTTGAATTTGCTATGAAGAAATATAGATCCCACCATCATTGTGGGCCTGCTGTAATGATGAGCATTGAGGTTTTATTGAATTAAGCAATGAGGACTCAGTATTAGGTTACCAAAAAAGGAAACTCCAAATTCCTAATATGGTATTTCTGACATTTAGTGTTTCAAATTCACTTTTCAGATGGTCCCAATTTTTCAGAAGCAGAATTTCAAAGTTTTGATCAGATAGTGGGCTTACTTTAGTGCTCTAGAGTATGTACATATGGTTAAAATACTACTTATGTATGGGATGTGTGAAGGAGTTATTATGATTTTTTTTTGCCTATAAGTGAGTTGCCTATTTTGAGTGAGCAACACTGTAGTAGCTAAAGATCCTCAAGCAATATGTATTCCCATTACCATTACTACTGGTCTGAAAGTTGTCAAAACCCATGCCCTCATTAATTCCAGAGTCACCCAATCTTGTATAGATTGGGCCTTTATCAAGAAGCACCACATCCCCCTCACTCATTTCCCAAAACTCCTTCCTGTCTGAAATGCTAATGACACCCCAAACAAGGAAGGACCTATCTGCTTCTCTGTTACTCTCTTTTTCATAATCAAAGGACTAACCTACTCAAAAGACTTCTTTGTCATGCATTGCAGGGATGACCCCCTGATCCTTGGTATGCCCTGGCTGAGAGATGCCAACAGAGTCTCTAATTAAAACTAAATGGCTCATGAAACATGTCACCAAGGTGGCCAACATCCCTGACCCAATCCAGATCTGTCATGTTCACACAGAACAAGATTGAGAAAGCATGTTATTCAACTATCTCCAAGATTGGGGAGAACACCAATGGCCCACCTATAAGAAATGGAAGGTATGGGAAGATGAAGTTATAACCAAATGCATCACCACCACCACTGACCTCACTATAGAAGCCCTTGCTGAGAAGAAGGAAGTACATCTCCCTTCTGAATTCACTGACTTTGCCTCCATATTTTTCAAAGAGTCAACCAATGATCTCCCTCCCTCTCAACCATATAACTACCCCATCAAACACTATGAGACCTTCAAACCTTGCTCAGTGAAGCTCTACCCCCTCATCAAGGCAGAAAAGAAAGCCACTGAGGAATTCCTCACAAGCCAGAAAAATCTGCCCTTCAAAATCCCCTCAGTCATCCCTTTTCTTTTTTATCAAAAAGAAAGATGGGAAGTTATGCCCATGTCAGAACTACCACTACTTGAATGAACATACAGTCTGAGACACCTACCCACTCCCTCTTATTGTTAGGACCAGATCTTTGGGAGGTAACTCTGGAACTCCAGAGTTTGAGCAGGACTTAGCTTCACTGTATGTGATGCACCCTTGTCACAACTATGGGTATGTCCTGTTATTTCAGAATGTGGTCAAGGGTCAGATTGACCTTGTTGTAAGCAATAAAGATTGAGGATGATTCATAGGAGAGTCTTGGAGACTCAAGGAGATTGGAGTGGGCTTGGAAGACTATCCAAGTCGATATTCAAACTAAAGTATCTACAACAGAGTGCAGAGACTTATATACAGATGTGGAACATAGATCTTAGTGAGAGTCTGGAGGATAGATGCTAAGTGTGTTAAACAGCTGAATCTGGCAGCTGGAGTCCGATGTCAGAGACTATAAATTGATGTAGCTAGATGTGCACATACCTGGAGTCCGATGTCAGAGACTAAGGAGTCCTGACATTGGACTCGCAGGTTCTACTACTCTAAAGTGTAAACAATAATAAACAATAATAAGTCGCGCCACACTGTGGCTTACATGTGCGCAATCACCAAGCTCAACAAAGTGTACCAGAGCTGTGCTCCTAGGCAGAGCACAGAAATGGAGAATGACTGAAGGTGGGACTAGTGGCTATGTACTATAAGCGATGAATGTAATATAACATAGAAAACAAGGGAGACTAAGTACAGAGTATCTAGAATGTCAAAGATGCAGACTCATCAAGAATGCACTGGAAGTCTAAGGAGATAGGTCTGGAATTGGATCTGGAATGGCAGATATGACACTTATTTCTGACCTCATCAAATGTCTTCAAGGTGCCCAGGTATTTACCAAGTTCAATGTCAGGTGAGAATATAACAATGTCAAAATTAAGGAGTCAGATTGCTGGAAAGCCACCTTTCTCACCCATAAGGGTCTCTTTGAACCAACTGTCATATTCTTTGGACTAACAAACACCCCTGCCACTTTCCAGTGATTCATAAATGACTTTTTCCATGATTTCATTGCTGAGAGATGACTCATAATCTACATGGATGATCTCCTTATCTTCTCACCCAATGAACAGACCCACATTGAATGAACCCACCACATCCTCAAACAAATGACTGAGCTTGACCTCCACCTCAAACTGAAGAAATGTGACTTTGCCACTGCTGAAGTGGAATACTTAGACATAGTAGTCAAACCAGAAGAACTCACCATGGATCCCATTAAACTTGAATGTATTGCCAAATGACCAACCCCATTCAAAGTCAAGGATATATGGTCCTTCCTCAGATTCACCAATTTCTACCAGTGTTTCATCCCAATGTAGGAGGTCAAGTCCTTCTATGGTTGCAAGCTCCCTTTTTGATTCATTCAAGCATCCACTCAAGCATCCACTGTGTACACAGTCCATCTAGGTAGGTCATTTTCATATTCTGTTCATTCCTTCATTCATCTGGATCAGTCAATCCACTTGTTTGTTCAGGTCTGGATCATGTCAATCTGGTGTAAAACACTAATCCTATCCAGGATGGGTAAGGATCAAATAAAGGGGTGCAAGTATAGACTTGACTCAAGGGAGGGGGCCAGCAGAAACAGGCTAAATGGGTGAGAACCTAGGCAGCTAGCCCTCAGACAGAAGGAAAGGCAACAAAACTTCAGAAAGGAAGATGGGAAGAGGTAACTAATTTGGCGCCAATCAGCACTCAGCAGGTATGTAAACTAAAGTCATCCAGTCCAGATAATACAAATCCAGTACCAGACTGACACAATCCAACCTGGATAAACAGGCAAATTGTACAAACAAATTTGGAAAAACAAGAAATGAACCAAATGAAGAATAAATCTACCCAGATAGACAGTGGATGCAATGGATGGTTGAGTGGATACTTAAACAGACCAAAAAGGGATACTTGTAACCATAGGAGAACTTGACCTCCTACATTCATGGGAGACTTGAATACTGACTGTCCCTAGTCAGTCATATGACCATGGGAAGTCGTGGCTCAGCAAAAAGGACAATAGTGACATAGGTGGATTGAATGTCCACCCAATCATGTCTTGGGCTCTGTATGTATCATGCCTCTCTCTCCTCTCTCTCTCTCCTCTCACTTCACTCTATCTCTACCCCATCACCAAAATGTCTGACATCAATGATATCCTTGCATTCACGTAACCACCAATGAAGAATGATCCACAAACACATGCCCATGCAAATCTCAAAGTGGCAAGCAAATTGATACAAATTGTCACCAAAACTGTTCTGGACAACAAGGATGAGCTGGAGAAAGAAAAGGTGATGTGGATGGTGGAATGGGAGGCTACTGTGATGCATAGCTAAATCTCATTCACGTTCCAGTCACTAATCCATTGCAGAAACATGCTCTCAGGTGCCTATAAGATGTACGCCATCTTGGCATTGAGGCACTTCTCAAAATTGGGATTGCAGGGATGATCAAAGAGGCTAACCAAACTACTGCCCAATAGAAGGATGAGGCAGCCAACCAGCAATGGATACATGATGAAGACACACAAGTGCCAGAAGAGCTGGCCCAGGAAGGGGTAGAACCAATCTCAGTGAATCTGATTCCAGGGGCCAGCAAGGACACAGGTGCAAAGAAGCAACTCCCCATCATTATAATTCCAGCGTGGCCAACCAAGGTAAGTAACTAGTGACACATCGTGGTATCAGTACTAATGAGTTGAATCAGCAACCATGGGTTGTTGTAGACAAGGACAAGAACAATGCTAGGACAAAGACAGCAAATCAGTCGTGAAGAAAGTAGCCATTGGTGGTGTGTCTACCAGTCACAACAAACTGTGCACCGGATGCACCAAGGTGAAGGTTCAATGTTGGGGTCATGAAGATCAGACATGCAAGCAATGCCAGTTCCTCAAGGTGGATGTGAGAAGTTGGGAGACTGTGGAGAAAAAAGGTGGCAAAAGTGATGAGCAGACAGAAGAAGGGGCCCCAGGAGAAGAAGGTGAAGGACAAAGCCACAGGTATATAATCAACTCAACAGGCATAGCTAATCTTTCACCAGAAGCCTCTGACTGCCAGTATCAGATCTGAGTTGCTTATGCACCTGTGATTAACCTGGAGGATGACAACAATGAAGAAAATGACAATGTACTGGATCTGGCAGGCACAGATTCATGAAGATTCTCAGGTAAGGTCAATCTGAAGATGTGCAAGGTGGGTCTAAGGACTCTCGCCCTCCTGGAACACAAGCTTCTGTGAGCCCAAGGACAAGTTCAAGAGGCCATTGCTCAGATGCAAGAATCAGTGGCATGGGCACAAGAATCAGTTACTGTATTCAAGGAGGTACAGGTGGAACTGGCAGTGGTAAACACAGCAATGGGTGGGTGGTAGGCAATCCAGATCATCATGGATAGTCTTGTATTTTCTTTCATATCCAATCCAATCTGTGTCTGTATCCATATCTGATCACATGTGTCCAATCTGGTGAAGTCTGAATGCAACAGAAAAAGGCAAGTAAGTAAAGAAACAAACAGGTGTATGATAAAAAAAATAATAGAGAACTGGATGCAGAATACTGCCTGACTTGTCTTCATTGATCATCTTGCTACATCTATGCCTGCCCAGATCCCAAATGTGTGAATACCAGATGGATATTGGATTGAAGGAATGAATTACCCGATAAGATGCACCAGTTTCACAGTGTTCAAAATGAATATCTAAATAGTGTGAATATGATGAGACAGAGGGGATGAAATGATATATGACTGTTTTTGTCTTGTTTTTGATGAAGGAATGTGATGAGTGACTAAAGTGATCATATGAGAGTTTGTTATTTTTCTTTAGCAATATGTGTGAGATGGTAACACCAGATGAAAACCAGGATAGAATAGATTTGCACCAGACTAAACCTGGGGAGAGGGTTGAGCAGGTGCTGACTCTGGCTGATCTGGTAAGATGCCTGCTTTGCACCAACAGTTTCAGATCTAGTGGCATCTATTAAACAGTTGATGTCAAGCAACTGGAGTCCAATGTCAAAGACTGACATTAGTGCAGCTAATAGGCACATACCTGGAGTCCAATGTCAAAGACTAAGGAGTCCGGACATGGAACTCGCAGGTTGTACTACATGTGTGTACACAACAATAAACAAAAATAAGTACCAACATGACTGACATGACTGACAGTAGTGGTCAGTCACGATTAGTGTAGTAGTCAGTCATGTTGAGAGTGCGTAATCACTAAGCTCAACAGCATCAACATTGTTCCATGCTTGTTGAGCAAGCCACATCACATTAAGTTAGTTGATATCATAAATTTGCGATGGGGTAACACCTAATTTATAGAGTAGATGGTGGCATGCTGAATAAACTTGGCACAATAATGTGCTTTAAAACAGTGGATAACAGCTTGATCATATTTGGTTATACATGCAAGGTGCAAGGTCAAGTTAAAATTGTTCAACATGAATGTTTGTCAGGCTGTCAGGAACAAAGTGGCCAGAGAAGTTATCCTAGAATCTTCTGCCCCTCCTGCTAAAACTTCACATCTCAGTCAATTAACCATTCTTAATAGATTGTTGCTATGACAGTAGTAGAAACCTAGCTGGGCACCTGTTTTATGGTTAAAGCCACTTATCACAAAGTCCTCAGTCAGGGGGCATCCTGTCAGGTTGATGACGATTATAACAACTTGAGGCATACATGCTTATAAAATAATGGGCCCTCATCAGCATTAAAAATGGACCATTGCTTGTACCCTGTATTGTGAATTAATTGTTGGATTCATAAGCACTCCTGTTGAGCAGTTTCTGGTAACACAGAGGCTCCCTCGCCATGACATTTCATCTGCTTTAAGCCCACTCGTAATTTATAGCAACTGAGTTAGCCCTCACTCAATTGGAAATGCTTGTTCTTGGATATACATGACAAGTTGGCAAACATTCTCCATTTTTGATGAAGCACTTCAATAGTAACCAGGAACCCATTCACCATAGCTTTTGTAACCCAGAGGCCCATCTCACCATGATTTCTCCCACTTCAGCCATTCTGACACATTGGGCTGCATGAGATGAAGTGCTGAATAGATTTTCTCCCAGTAATGTGCAGTGATTAACTGATTTCCACCATTAGAGTGATGCCAGTTAAAAATCTGGATCTGTTGCTCAAGTGTGTCATTTTGTTGCTTAACTGTGACATTGTGGGATGTTGGTCATGCATGGTTTGAGATATAGGACCTGTGGCATCGTCAT
>JBBPTJ010000021.1:1562-13823 GCA_038094035.1 Pulveroboletus aff. ridleyi
TGCAGGGATCAAGCTACTTAGCGCAGACGACTTCGAGACCTGGTTCTTCTCCATCGAGGTCCTGGGCGAAAGTCTGTACCAGGCACGTCCCTCTCTGTATTTCGTATTTGAAGCTAAGCCCTCTCTCTTTAGGGAGAGGTCTTCAAACTAATGTTCCGCTTTGACCCAAACTATCCCATTTCCTCTCCCGCAGTCCAGTTCGTCGTAGACCAGAACCATCAGGCGCCCGTACACCCAGTACGTCCACCATGTTCGAGCCCTAATGACAGCGGTTTCTGACCGGATCTAAGCACGTGTACTCCAATGGACATGTAAGTCCACCTCGCGGTTCTCTTATTTCCAATTTTCACTTGTCAAAGATCTGTGCCTCCATCCTTGGAACAGAGTGGTCTCCAGTGTTGAGTGTATCTGCCGTTTGTGTCACGCTGCAGAGCATGTTGGCTTCGTGCAAGGTACTTCTGCCGTGACTAGTCATCTATCTGTTTTCATGCACTCCTGTAGGCCAAGGAACGGTAAGCCTTCGTGCCCAGAGTTCTTCGCGGCATACCGAGCATAGCGTGGGTTTCCAAGGCCTGTAGATAATGATCGATACGTCCGGACCGCGCCCGACAACCCAAAGAAAGTATGCCATAATCCGGAATCGGAAGCGTTACCGATGCTAACCTTGCTCTAGACACGCTTCCAATATCATGGTAAGATCATTTCGAAGTCACTTGGCTCGCGGACATGCCAGTTGATCGCGTCTGCCTCTTCCTGGATCTATTTACATCAGATGACACGTGCGTTCCCACCGTTTACGGGGACGGACGAGACGACTTCATTCATACTTTGCTTTATAGGGTGTAAACTACGGGACCTTCGGCCGCCGAACGTTTTCACGCATGTACGAACACGAGCGTTGTTTGTATCATTACCCCGGGTAAAGAGAATATCATGTTAAACAGTGCATGTGTACGCTGAGCGTTCATGACGCTTAGAATGGTATAATTCATGCGTTTGAGTGGACATGAGTGCTTACTGGTATGTACTGTGGTATGTTCTTCATGGGTAACTCCATTGGGGTTGCAGGGATTACCAAGGCCACCTGGTGATTCTGCCTGTGCAGTGTGGCTCACTATTGAAGCTTGAAGCTTGAAGGCTGCATCCGCCCTGATATGAGCATGTTTCTCCCTTACATTTATTATACGATATATAATCTAGCCACATTCGTGCAAATCAGCCTCGTTACTCCTTCGTGAGCTCCTTCAGGACAGCCCCAACACGGCTCTCAAGATCTCATGGGCGAGGCTCATCAGCCACGAAGTAACAGATGACCGTCCATCAGGAGCGCGATTAATGTTCTGGTTCGTTGTTTCTTGGGCTCGGGCCTCCCTGACCAACTCCGTTCCTAATTTAGTGCCAACGCCTAGAACCTCCTTCGTTGCATTCCACGGGAGTGTGGTTTTTATAGTGGCAGATTCCACTTGCGCAGACCCTTTTGAATTCGTTTGGATGTTCCTCTCAGGGACAAAGGGCCAGTTCCTCTTTATCTCTTCTTCAAGAGGAAGTAGGTTGCATACTAGCATGGGATTCTTCTGAATAATTTCGCGCAATTGCGGGATCGCATGATCTTGTTCAAGTACAGACGGATGAATCGTTTCGTGCGTGATGTCGTCGGTCCTGGTAGGGAGCTGGCGTGTATTTTCTGGAGATAGAGCGAATATTCCAGTATGAGAACTATCTTTTGGTCAGAGGGCGAAAAATGGCTGTCATGCAGGAACTCACTCGTGCGGAGGCTGCTTACCCCAAGGGGCGACAGTATCAGGAAGTGATCTAATGTACTTCAAATCCATGGCGAGTATGTCTCTGATGTTAGCCACCATCCAGGTGAGCGACAGGTCCGATAGGTCATGATCATGCCAACCACCTCCGATCTTTCCGGTGTTTGATCGGAAAAGAGTAATACCAAGACGAACTATACTCACATCAGAATGTTCACCTAGTCTCAACGTCACGTCACTCAATGCGCTCTAAGAGAAGTAGTTCACTTGCCAGCGAACCAACACTGGGTATGGCGTGTTAGATTCATGGTTTCACTATTTGGATGGTACTTACCTGCTTCAGAATCTGACCTTTGCGACGGCCACCCTGCGATTGCTCAAATTTATTACAGTTCTGCGGAGGTGATGGATGAAGAGTGTATGTAGGACAAAAATGGCTCTCCAAGATTGAACGAGTACGTACAAAACCGAGTCTGGTTTCGTTGATGGCCAGAGCTTGATATGCCCGTTCAATGTGCTCACCAAGTTCTGCGTTTGGGAGACCAAATACCGATTTGATGGACGGCGACCGGCGAGTGATCTCCTCTGGTAGCCCGACGGAACCGACAGTATCAAAAACGCCAACACACCTGGTGAGTGATTAGAACAGGTTTACGGGATGATTCATTGACTACCTACTTGATCGAGAAAGTATGATCATCAGAAACAGCTCGCAGTTTCCCACGAGATGTAGGGGAGGTCCAAGGGACAAGCTCAGCCTGTAACCGTGCTATTTCTGGAGCGCAGATCTCGTCACAACCACGACATGGCTCGGAGGCCTCGAACGAACCTGCAGCGTCGTCTGACTTGCCTAATTTCTGATACCTGACGAAAATGTCCGCAAAGTGGTCCATATCAGTCTTGTCCAAGACCCCGATAGCGCCCTACGTAAATAAACTAAGCCCAGAATAACATGCTCGGAAAGAGGAAACTTGCGATGAGCATAGCAACCATGCGCGCTGTGTATGCACCCTATCGAGTTTTGAGAGAGAGAATATATCTTGCCCAAATGCACCCACTCTCGAGAACCCAAACAAGAAGATCTACGACATGTAAGTGGGTATCACATTGTATTGAAAGTGCTTGCCGTACCTCATCCCCTGGATGGAAGTTCCTGTCAGGGCTGAAATCAGATCCTTGCCGTTGGACATCCTTCAAGAGGATCGCTCACTGTGCAATGAAAGCATATGCTTCTTGCACCTTCTCCACTACCCAAGTCCAATGGTGAGTCATTAAATGCTGGCACTACTGACGATATCTACCTAGTGATGCTTCGGTGGCGCCTGTGGAGTACGTAACTGAGCCAAATTTCAGTGGCACGATGTATGAAGACTCACCTTGGACATATTCTGAGTACAAATTTGGCGAACTCCCGATGCCACACTGATAAAATACGATCTGCGGCGCTGCAGGTTCACTTTCGGAACAGGGCAAGCAGGTAAGTTGCCACAGCAACATGATCGACTCAAGGGGAAATGACATACAGTCGTTCATCGTGATGGGTGAGTACGCGTGAGAGTCTCTAGGGAGGAATGACAAGGTTAACTCGGCCTGCCCACCTTCAGTCTGCGATGCGTGTTACCCACCAGAACGTTGGTGTATCTCCAACGATCTTTTAAAACGACACCATCTTGCCACGTTCTGTCATGATCGGTTAGACTACTGGCTCAGTGGATTATCATTGACATCACTTACCCATCACAGCAGATAATAATTCGCTTTTTCGTCCTGAGCGGCAAACTTGATGTTCCGACCACAGTAGCGTCCACTGGCTGATCATGTTCAAAGGGGGATGATGTGAAAGACATGACGGTATCGTATGAGCTACCCTTCTCTCGAGCAATCATGCATTGAGAGCCAGAGAGCTGATCGCGAAGCTGTTGGACAGTATGCTCCAGACGCGCAATTTCGTGACCTGATGAATGTGGGTGCTAAAGAGACACGAGTCAACGTTGACAGACACACCTGACTTTTCTATCTGTGCATGAAGTAACTCGATCGTCTTTTGGAGATCGGTATTTTCCACCTCCATGCGCTGCCTAGCCCGCTCTACGGAAATCTGTAGTAGCCAACAATGTAGGGGTCTCACGTTGCTAATTTGGCATGCAAGTATGCTCACATTGCCAGAGTAAGATGAAGGAAGGATGTCCCACAGAGCGTGAAGAGTCACGTCCCCGTCTCCGCCCATCGCAAGGTCGTAATTTGCTGAGATGGCAATTGATTCAATATTGTGCGTATGCTGGATGACAGGCCCAATCTGCTGGTGCGTGGTAGTGTCCCAAAATGAAACAAACGAGTCCACAGAAACTGCAATGAACGTGCGATTGCACGCTATGGCAATGGAGCTGGGACCGCTACCTCGGGTAGGCCATTGAGAGCGGATCGATCCAGTGAACATGTCAATACAATTAATGTAGCCATCGCAAGGCAAGACAACGAGCTGTTGGCTGTCGCTGGGACCGCCACCTATGCGGGTGGGCCATCGAGAACGGATCGACCTAGTGAATACATCAACACAATTAATGTTGCCATCGCAAGACAAGCCAAAGAGCTGCTGGCTGTCGTTGGACCAAGTGAGGGATTGATTGACCTGTGAGCCAACTATGATCGGAGTGTCGGCGAGAAGGAGCTTCTGAACGTGGTAGAGCCGTACAGAGTCGCAGTCCCATGTGGCAGTGGCAATGAAGCATCCATCGGGTGAGAACTTGGCCCCGACAACCTTGTTGCTGTGTTCAAAAGGACCCATCAGTAGCTGACCAGTCGGGAGCGACCAGACGCAGGCAGTCTCGTCCCACGATCCAGTCACGATTCTTGTCCCGTCCGGTGAGATATCCACCGCACACACCGAGTCGGTGTGTCCTCTGAATGCGATCACTTTTTCCTGGCTCTCTGCATCCCACACCATCACCTCACCACTCTCTGTCCCACTCATGACCCACTTTCCATCGTGCGACACTGCGATGCTCCGAATGGTGTCCCCTACATCCATTGGCATCCCCACCTCCACCCCGTCTTCGACTCGCCAACGTCGGATCTTTCCTTCCCAACTACTGCCCACGACGTACCTTCCATCATCGAGGAAGGTGACTGAAAATATGCTGCCTGGATCACCTATTTTGATACGTCCCGCTTGATTGTAAACGATGCTAGAAGAGGGATTGACTCCACTCGGTACTTAGGTCCTCGTCAGCATCATGCCCCTAAATACCTCACCCAAATGCTCACCATTTTCTGACTGAGGTCTTCTTTTCTGGGACATGCTGGGTGATCAAGTATCTATGTACAGGCCAGTAAGAAATGTGAGTGCATGTCCAAGCTGCAGAATCAGTATGTGTGACGGATGTGAGTAGGTCAGGCAACAGGGGAAAACCCCAACCCAGGCGTGCCGCGGTCCGGCTCGACAAAGGCAGAAAGAAGGAGGGGGGGGGGGGTGAGACTCAACCAACTCACCACTGCAGAACACGTATGAAGGGACAGCAGAATATAAAGAGCTGGGGGTCGTGACAATTGTGCTTGGCCTTTGGGATTATTTAGTCTCTGCTCTAATGGGTTGTCTGCCAGTGTTTCCGACACACAGATGGTCTGTGCGTGGGAAATGGTAGGTGGCAGGACTTTCCGTGTGCGCTCAAGCGCATGGGAAACCTGGTGCGGGAGCCTTTGGCAGAGAGCAGAACAATTCTGGCTCACTATCGTGGGAGTTGGGAATGGCGCTAGGCACCGAGACTTGAGGTAGAGACACTCTACAGATGGATATGTTTTGTGGAATAACATACAAAATATAACAACGTGAGTCCAAGACGATATTAAGAGTGGAAGAATCATGAAGTGGTAACTATACGATATCTATTGTTCGTATATTTCGTACAAGATATGCTGGTGAAACGCCCCTGGGCTCTGCAATGATACAGCAGTCAGGTACAACACGTTTGTACTCGTTATGGGATTGTTGAACAAGTAAAAGCGCACCAAAACGCTGGTTAAGGCATGCAAAAAAGGATAATGCTCGGGAAGAAAGCATCTTGGAGTCGCCATCCTCTCCATCATTTAGGGGACGTGGTTCCACACCGTCATCTATGGTTTGAGTCTTGGTTGGAGGGACGGGCTGACCAAGAAGGCAGTTGATCCATGGGTGCACGAGCACCAGATTGCCAATATCAAACAAAACCTCTGCTGTCTTGATCTCGATATCCCTGAATGAATGTGCACTGATACGATAAATAAGTCGAGAATCATCAGACTCGGAGTGCGAAAGAATCCTGAGTGGAAACATAAAACAAGCTAGTTTCAAGCGGCCATGCACAAGTTGTGGCGATGAGAGAGTGACAACTCGTTGGTAAAGCTCCATGGTTGTGTTAAGGTTTAAGGACTTTTGCAGCTTTTCAACTAATTGGTCCACCTGGTTTTTGTCTTCAATCAGCGATGGGATGTAGTCGGAAGCTGGTTTTTGATACACGCTAATATCTGCAGGAAGACAGCTATTGTAGTCGGATGCCTTCCCCGTCCAGGCTAGAATGGAGAGATCGCCTGACCAGGTTAAGAGCCTTTCCAGGAGGTGACCCAGAGCAGTTTGTTGACCCTCACCGTACTTGACAGGGATAGAGATATTGAACATGCCAAGAAGCGAGTAGGCCATATCTTCTGGTTCTGTGGCAGTGCGTGCTGCAGCAAGACGGAGCTTCAAGCGTGCATCTGTTCGTCCAGGGTGGAGGGAACACAAAACTTCGGAACCCACTCCATTTGCAGTCGCCATCTTGCTCATGATTGCGTCCTTGTGATTATTAATGCTCCCATACGGAAGAAAAGGCTCCCAATTTTCGGTGTAGAAATGGATGGTACGAGATGCAAAGAGCTCTTGCAAAGTCCACACACGCCTGAACCAACGACTGTCAAGGAGAGCATCCAATTCTGAATCGGAATGTACACCCTCTAGATGAACAATCGTCAGAGTAGACTGGGAATACCATCGAAACATAGAGGTCAGAGATTTTTGAAGGACATGGCTGTCGTCTTTATCGATACAGCAGGTGTCGGACCATGCCCAGTATATCCCAGTTCCCTGGACTATGTTGCAGAACTTCACCAACTTCAAGACTGTCGGTGACTCTGCCAGTCTATGTACTGGAATTCGATGGACTTCACGGAACATTGGTTCACCTTTGCGCCAGGTGTGGGAGAATGTGGCGTATCGGAAGTAGCGTTGAACAGTCTGCCTGATGCGAAGGTTATCAAGTCTTTCAGTTGTGGATGCGACGAGCTCCTTGAAGTTCTGGCTAGCTTTGAATTCGTCCAAACGGTCATCCCTGTCACAAAGACGGCCAGTGCGCACGTCAATCAGAACCAGTGGGGCGTCTTCCTGAGTTTTCCAGACGGTATCACAAATGGCCTCTTCTGTCTTTGATGGGCTTATGTAGATACTCCGAGCGGCAGTGTTTGATTGTTCAAGTTTCTGAAGCATTCCCTTATATGCATTGATTGCTTCGTCATAACGGCCACCATGGAGTAGTGCTATATGCCTTCCTTCATAGCCAAGTGAAGATTCTGGGTGACACTGAATCACCTGGAAGCACATTCATTATCATACTAGTGTAAACCAAGATGTACGTACTGTGTCTGCATCCTTCAGCGCAGCTTGCCATAATCCAAGCCAAGCCAAAGCCTTGCTTCGCTTGGTCAAAACAACGATTGATTCAGGATTAAGGGTTAATGCTGTGGTATAGTGGGAAATAGCCTCTTCATATGAGGCAGATTTCACAGCGTGATCTCCATGGCGCTCTAGTTTATTAAGACAGCGCGCTTTGAGGTCTGACTTCATTATCAGAACGTACTGAAAACTATGAAACATATAAAGAACTCTCACCATCAGCCCATTTAATGTGACCCTTGAGGCCCACTTGTTCCAAGGTATTCATTATTGTGTCGACGGGACCTGTCACATCGCCATGTTGGGGTGGGGATTCTTTATCAGGTACTGATTTAATTTGCACATCTCGGCTATTTGTGCCCTTTTCTAGACTCATGCGTCGCAAACACTCAAGTGCCCCCAAAGGGTGGTCACCCTCTTCGAGAATGTCACAGATTGTCCGATGAATGATATATTCGGAGAGCTTGCAGTAATTCAAAAATATTAACACCTGACTCCAGACTATTCTGTATAACATACCTTTGTGGTCACAGTCAGCACCCTGTTCATTGCACTATCAGTCGGTGCTGTGTCTGCCAACTTAGATAGCAAGCTGTCGGGCACCGTGCTTGACATCACGTGACTGAGTAGCAAGACCGTTGAGTAGGCTACAGATGCTTCTTCTCGTCTCCCAGTGCTCGACGCTTCATCCGCAATTTGTTCTAGTTTGGATATGCACTGGTCCTTAAACTCTAGTGGTAGAAAGTGAATACTTTATTTGGGTGCTTGGAACCAAAACGTACCGGTAACCCACTTGCGTACCGACTCATTGACTTGATCCCTCTCGTTTATGCCATTAATGACATCAAGAAGAGAGATTGTAGCATCAACTACACAGCCTTCAGCAAGTAGAACTTCACATTGGCGCTTCTGCTTATGCACATTGGTAGCCTGGATGAAACCATCTGTTTCACTATGAGGATAAGTACGTCGGATGTGGAATTGCCTTTCAAGATGGGTGATTTTATTATCTGAGAGACGCAAATGTCATTGAAGTGTCAGTTACAGTAACAATAGATATACTCAAGCTCATCTTCTCTCCACTAAGCGAAGAGACAATTTCTCTAAGACGTGTAATTTCTTTGTCTGATATGCAGATACGTCCATGAAATACAAGTCAGAGTGACAATAGACGTACTTGAACTCTCATCCTGTGTGCGAAGGAGCTTGATGGTTTCATTTGTCTGCTGAGCAGCTGCTCGTTGTGAATCACTAAGTTGGTCACAGAGTCGTTTGTGCTGTGCAATTTCGCTATCTAAGTAACACAAACGTCAGTAACACACAAGCTTAGGTGCTAATAAGCGCACTTAGATTGATCTCCTGTGCACGAAGGCAAGTGATTGTATCTTCAAAATGGGCCTTTTGCTCCATGTATTGCCTGTGCCGCTCTACCAAAGTCTGTAGCAGTCAGTAACATGGGACTCGCTCAGTAGGATTTAGACACAAGTGCACATACATTATCTGAGTACGATCGGGGAAGGATGTTGAAGAGATTGCAAAGAGTGATCGTCCCACATCCGCCCACCACAAGCTTGTAATTTGCTGAAATGGCCATCGATTCAATATCATCTGTATGTTGGACGATAGACCCGATTTGCTCATGTGTTGTAGTGTCCCAGAATGAGATAGACGAGCCTGCAGAAGCCGCAACAAATGCACCATTACTGGTGATAGCAATGCAGTTTGGACGACCGATGCTGTGAATAGGCCATTGAAAGCATATCGTCCTGGTGCGTGTGTCGATGCAGTTGATGTTTCCATCATGGGATAAAAAAAATAGTTGCGTGCTATCGCTAGTCCAGGCAAGAGATTGGTTCTGGGATGAAGAGACGCGGACGGGGACATCGACAAGGAGATCACCAGACTGACTGTTGTAGATCCGGACGGAATTGGCGGCAGTAGCGATGAGACGTCCATTAGTTGAGAATTTGACCGCAACGATGGGATCATCATGTTCCATTGGGTTAAGAAATCGGTGGCCAGTCGAGGACGACCAAATGCAAACAGTCGAGTTGCGCAATCCCGTCGCGATTCTCGTCCCATCTGGAGAGAGATCCACCAGCTCGCCATATCCACGGAAAGCATTCACCTTTTCATGGCTCTCCGCATTCCACACCGTCACCTCCCCACTTTCTGCTGCATTCACGACCCACTTTCCATCGCGTGACACTGCCATGCTGCGAATAGCATATCCATGTCCTGCATCCATTGGCATCCCTACCTCTGTGCCGTCTTCCACTTGCCAACGTCGAATCTTTCCCCCCCGATCGCCACTGACGACGTGCTTCCCATCGATGAGAAATTCAACTGATAGTATGCTCCCTCGACCGTCAATTTCAATACGGCCTGCTTCTTGAACACCACTGGAGGACAGAGTCTTTTTACACACTTGATTCATATCAGTATCGTTATCACTCAAACGTCCCACTCAAGTGCTCACCATTCCATAGCCATCGTCCTACTCGCAGCATTGCAGCAGTCGAATGTGTTAACTAGACATCCGGGTCAACCTTCAAATATACGACACAAACGACTAGATTTAATGTACCTAGACACAGTCAACTATACGAATATAAGTATGGCGATACAAGGAAACGGACGGAGCGACTTACCCTTCAACCGTACGACACGAACGATTGAAGGGCAAATCAAAGTGAACACGAACATATCTCTACAACGCGACAGAGTTTGGCATACACTCGATGATCACGTAACGTGCGTCCTGACCAAGTTACTAAGTAAAGTGACGAAGAGTAGGGGACAAAATTAATCGGGCTCCGACGGGCGACGTGGGCCCTGCTTAGAGATTCGAGCTGGGGACTGGTATTGGACAGTCCCTCTATTATACTGTGCTACCTCTTGTCTGAGATTACTCAAATTGTACCAATGGTTGACCGAGTCGGTCCGATTCGGTCGACATACTCCTGCCATTACACTAAGTGTTGGTCCACCCGGGAAGCGAAGAAGCCCTTAATGTTGAACAGCTTGATGAGGCCCGCGTCGCTCATCTGCTTGCCTTCCCTCGTTTTCGCCACACTTGCAAATGCAATACCCTCCAGGCCGGTGCTGATTAGTCCTCAGTATATCAACCTCTGGCAACTAGAAGCTCGCGCGAGAGCACTCGAGGCTTCTCGTCCGACCAAGTCGCCCCCTCTGGTCCTCCAGGACTCGACGACCGGTCTCACTCTTGAACCGCGGGCAATCCGTCGGGAGGATCCTGACTATCCCGAGTTTCCAGAACAATTCTTCGAGCAACCTGTTGACCACACCGACCCTTTGCGAGGAACATTTAAACAACGCTATTGGGTTAGCACCCGACACTACGTACCCGGCTCGGGTGGACCAGTGATTGTTTTGGATGGTGGTGAGACGAGCGGTGAGGATAGACTTCCGTTCTTGGACACAGGAGTGGTGGAAATCTTGACAAATGCGACGGGTGGAATCGGTGTTGTCCTCGAACATCGTTACTATGGTGCGTAGAGTGGCATTCGTGTCTGTTTGACGTTCAACGTGCAGCAGGAACGTCCATCCCTGTATCTGACTTCAGCACGGATAACTTGAGGTAGGGTACTCGACGAAATTGTTGTGATTCAATCAGACATCCTGATAACTGCATAAACGCACTAGGTGGTTGAATAATGATCAAGCTACTGCAGATTCTGCAAACTTTATGAAAAATGTCAAGTTTAAAGGCATAGACGATGATTTGACGTCACCTCACACCCCTTGGATTTACTATGGTGTATGTGGCAATCTCACCCAAGGCTTGTCGTACCTGCAGAGCTGACGGATCATAAAGGGTTCTTATGCGGGTGCTCGGGCGGCGCATATGAAAATCTTGTATCCCGAACTTGTCTTCGGAGCGATCGCCTCCAGCGGTAGGTGGTTACTTCACAGCGTGGTTGATTAAACATTCACCTCTACTCAGGCGTAACCCATGCCGCCCTTTCCAACTGGGAGTACTTTGAAGTCATCCGCAAAGCTGCCGATCCTACATGTTCTGCTCACATCCAGAACACAGTAACAACCGTTGATACTCTCCTCCAATTCCCGCACCTGAGTAACATCGTCAAGGCTTTGTTTGGACTACAAGAATTGGAGCATGACGATGACTTTGCTTCTGTCCTTACGGTTAGCTGATCCCCGACAACCGCGGACTGTCATGCTGACCAGCCGAAAAGGGACCACTGGGCGCATGGCAAGACAAGAACTGGAACAAGGCAGTGGGCAGCACAGTCTTCGACGACTTTTGTGAAACATTGAGCAAGCCAATCGATGGTGCCACTCACACAGCTACCTTGCCGATCGGACATGAAGATCGTCTCTTGACTTTAGGGGACGGCCAGAAAGTCGATTTTTCTGTCCTTAATTATGCCCAGTGGATCAGGGATGTGAGAGTATTGTTTTGATTAGGATGAAATAGACATCCGACTCAATACGTTGATATCCTCAGAACCAAGTCAAGCCCTGCCTTGAATCTAATTTCACGGTGGAAGAGGTCAGGATGAACCTGACCCTTCCTCTCCTCTGACTAAACGACTTGACTCTGTTACGAACTCTAGTGTTTTGGGACATACAACGACACTCAGTATACCGACACCTCCCTCTCTCAGGACTGGCGCTTATGGCAATTCCAAGTTTGCACTGAGTGGGGTTTCTTCTTTGTACGTCTTTCGTTTTACGATGCCAAAGAGGATGCTACCTATCATGACAGACTGCTCCACCTGACCCAGATCACCCTCGGATAGTATCCAGGCTATTGACTATGGATTACGCTACGAG
>JBBPTJ010000021.1:13921-27097 GCA_038094035.1 Pulveroboletus aff. ridleyi
AGATCTGCCGACAGGTAACTTGATGTCCTTTTGAATACCATGGGCAATCAACAAATGCTCGGTCAACCTTTCTAGGCGTACCCTCCCGGACAGTACTTCACAGTCCCAGCGGAACCAAACATCACTACCGTAAATGCCCTGGGAGGGTTTGCAATCGCCGCGGACAAGCTGGCTATCATCGATGGCGAAGGTACTGTACTCATGTTTACAAGCCGCCGCCACTGACATGTCGTAGTCGATCCTTGGAGACCCTGTACTCCGCACAGCAAATACGCCAAGGACAGGCCAGACACTATACTCCGACCATTCAAACTTATCCCCGGTACGTATCCGTTCAGGCATCCGTTGGTGTGTGCTGAGACGTCAACGGTGTCAGGTGGTGTCCACCACTACGATGAATACGGTCTGCGCAATATCAGTGATGAGCCATCGCATATACAACGGATTCACCACGAGTTGATCGATTTTGTGCGCAAATGGTTGGAGGATTTTAGGGCGTAGACGGACCGCAACTTGTGCACTCGTGCACACTGGTTCGCGGTCAGAATTACTAGGCCGTGGAAGAGTTGGCACGCTACACTGAAGATGTACAGACTCGTCGATGGTGAGTCTCACACGGCCGGCGGTCAGTCGCCTCGAGAGTTTGAATATGAATGGTCCCTCCCTTGTAACATACCCGTTTCTCGGAACGGCACGCTACTACACTGCCCCCAATTTTGATTATTCTTCTTGTAGAAGATACGTTTTCCTGACTTTGCACGAAAGAGTGAAATTGCCGGACTACAGACGCGTCCTGACCCAGGCGAAGATGATGATGATCACGCACGAAATCTCTTTGAAGGAACTACGAAGAAAAGGCGATACACGGAAGGGGGCTAGAACCATGTGTTAGCTAGAACGCCTAGACGTAAGGTATATTTCTAGTACTTTGTATGTTTCGGTCATCGCAGGGTTTCTTGTCCTCTTCTCCCGCACATTAATCCACAACTCGCTCTTGCGACATGGTATCCTAGGCCCGCGATATAAAATAATCACTGACTATTAAATATTCCGTGGTAGACTCATGATCGGGCAACCACATGTGCAGTGCACCCGAGCCGCCCACCCACTTAGCATCAACGTGGAAGGTCAAGCTCGATTAGTCGAGGCTCGGAACGTACGGTTCCACCAGCATCTGACTAAACTCTCTGAGCTTCTGTGGACCACGAACTTCTTCCGTGAGCAAGGGGAGCTTGATGATGTGGAAAAATTCGTCGTAGAGCTCATGTGCCTCTGCAAGATATTTCTGCTGCATCTTTTGACGCACTTTGCAATGCTCGCAGTTGGACGCTGCATCCGCGTTGTCATGCTGATCAGCGACGGCGGTGTAAAAAAAGGAATGGAGAGATACGCACAGTTCTTGGGGTAGAGCAATTGATTGACGACGATGTTATGTGTGTCGATTTCGTACGCCGTCAGCTCTTGTACGAGACGTTCTGTCTCGTACAGGGACAAAAATTCAGATATGCAGACACAGACGAAGGTGGTCTTCTCCTGCGAAGCAGTGGTCAGTGGCCGTTGGCGGTTCCACGAGGTGATGGTACACGTACTGGATCCTTGAATTGGGTGTTCACCTCGTTGATGACAGCACGCATCGACTCTAGTTTGGCAAACATGTCCTCCTGAGAATCTTGCTGTCCGCCCATCATGGAGGACATCTGTCGGATCATGGGGCCAAATTGCCCACTGAGTGTGCTCAGCTTGCCCAGAGCTTTTTCGAGGACGGTAGGGAAGGAGAGAAATCGGAGAGTGTGGCCAGTCGGTGCGGTATCAAAGACGATGACAGAATATTCCATCGATTTGACGTGCCTAGGACATGCATGAGGACATGCGGGTGGGTGGAAGAGTATGGAGGAACGTTACTTCATGATTTCGGCAAAGCTCATTGCTTCGTCGACGCCCGGGATTGCAAAGGCCAGATCCTGCATCATCGACCCCATCATTCCGTTCTGGTCGGCTGACGAGAACAAGTGAGTGAGCACGACGACATGAACCGTACAGAAGCTTAGCCACATTGCTCGACCATCTCCTGGATCGCACTCGTAGGGTCTATCTCCATCGCAAAAAGGTTGTCAAACCCGTTGACTTTCGTAGCATCCTTGGAGAACTTTTGGCCAAAGGCGTCGGACAAGTTATGGGCTGGATCCGTAGACTTTGGATGCGATCGTTTCGATGATGACTCGAGGTGGGAGCTCAAGTGAAAGGACTTACGATGAGAAGGACGGACTGGCGACATTGGGCAAGCTGGATAGCCAGCGAACAAGATGTGGTCGTCTTGCCTGTCCACCGAGACGTTGATTCATGCCTCATGATGGTCCTGAGTCTCGGAGCACTCACCGACACCTCCCTTGCCACCTACGCCGAGTTTGAGCGTGAGCGATCGTCCCTCGTCGAATTAATACGGTGCCGTCGACGTACCGCAGAATATCCATTTCAGCGATTTCTGGTCCAGGATGTTTTGGAGCGTGGGTGGTAGAGTCTCAGTCATTGCAGACAGTCGTCAATGGAATAGCCCTCAGAGAAAAAAAAGCGTCTGTAGTAAATGAGATGGACGCGTGTTCTGGTAGCTTGTGAGACGAAGCAACGTCTGATCGCGGCAGCACATTCTTTTGAGTTCTACATCCCACTACCGTACTACGTCAACACCATGAGCGACGATACACTGTCCTTCCAAGGTATGATTTAGCGGGTATATGCGTAGTAATACCCACATCACACCACGGTGGACAGCCCTCCAACTCGCGAACGAGCAGCGCAGTGCATATGGCCTCCGATATAATGACTTTGCGCGCTACAGAAAACATTGCGGAAATAGGACGCATCGTCTGCGATCGACTCTCAAAATGACCCATGGAAAGGGCAGGGATTTCAAGAAACTGCCACTCTTGACGCCGGGGATTATCAAGGAGGGACAGTGAGTTTACCATGTATTTTATTTGAAGCGCCCACGTCGTCAATACGCTTGGTTACGCAGCCTTCAGCTCTTGTTGATCGAGGCAGAACGGGCATGGGCGCACTCTCAGGACCTCGTTGCTCAATCCATACTTCCGGCGAACCAGGGGCACGCGGGTACCCTCCGTCATAGTGCAACAGGGCGATTCAGACGTGCAGCCCACTGGTCGACGCAACTACTCTCACACTGTCAATCGCTCTATGCATTGTCACGTCTCAAGGCGTCTTCCCTCATTCATGCTGCTGTATATACGCTCATCATGAACGGCCGATTCTTACGGTACCGCGATAACTTTGAGGACGCATTGGTTCAGCTGAGCATTGCGAGGCGTTTATTAGATGAGCTTGCAGAAAGAGCGGAGACAAGCAGGGACCAGGCTCTTGCGACACTCTTTGCGGATGAAATCGGGCCGGAGATTAGATATTGCGCTCACGAGCTTGGAAGAGAAAGGGCGTACGATGTCGACGCAATCGTGAAGGAACTTGCGGACAAACATCGGGAAGATATCGTGGACGGGTATGACGAATTGATCAAAACGTTTAGAGAAGAGCGGGCGTGGGCTGCGAGTGCCCACGAGAAAAAGAGGTTGGAGACGCTAACGTGGGAGGAGCAACCGATACCGGTGAGGAACCCTGAATTGGTGGACGTGTTGTTAAGGGTCCAGGAGGCAGAGCGGAAACTCGCTGTTCCTCGGGACACGGGAGACGCTGGTGCTGTGGGTGACCAAGAAAAGAAGAAGAGGAAAGGTCTCGGGTCAAAGAAAGGTGTTGCTGCATACGATGCTGTTCTTCTCGCGTTGAGCGACGCGGAAGACGTGGCGAGAAAGCTCTTGGAAGCGCAGCAGGTCTGTTGGACTGTATCTTTCCTGCTAGTTGTTGATCGGTTGACAGCATGCTGGTACTTTGTCTGCTGCTGGAGGGGGCACACGGGACATTCAGTTCGTGCACGCTTATATTGTCTATCAGCTGCTCTCGCGACGCGTTCAGCGAGATCTGGTACTCGTGAACACGCTCCTCAGTTCGGACACGCCACGCACACGGGGGGGAGTAAAGGCGAAGGAGCAGGTGGATAGAAGGTTATATCCCGCGGTTGTCAAGTTGTTCGAGACGGTTGTCCAGAGTCTGACCCAGATGCGGAGTCTGAGCATCGTTGACGAGAGTCCAGACCTTGCAGCGGCGATTGAGGCAAGACTGACATACACACGAGCGCGCCGGTCAGTGCTGGCAATGTTGAGAATTATGTCAATTGATGAGCGGACAGGTGCTTCTTCCTTGGGCAGTGCTATGTCGCTGTGAAAAGGTACGCGGAAGCGCTGGTACTTGTCCAGCAAGCTACATTACAACTTCGGGAGACGCGATCTGTGTTGGCGACGCTCGCAGGGACGGCCACACCTGCGGACACGTCTTACCCCCTCGCGCTCGCGTCTGTGGATGTGCTCGACTCTGCGCTATCGACTGCTGGGATGAATACGAAAAACGAATGGTTCAGCTACAATGGGGGAGTGCTGGAGGGCGACACCAAGACGTACACGAAGCCACTCTTCTTTGACATTGGGCTCAACTACGTGCAGCTGGACATGGAACGACTGCTGGAGCGGGCAGGGAAGGCGACGGAGAAGGAGCGGGAGGTTGTTCCCGGGAAGTCGAGGCTGGAGGAGGTCGTGCGCCCTGAGACACCTGAGGCACCGGCCAAGGCTGGCCTGGGCAGTTTGCTGGGGGGATGGTGGGGGCGGAGGTAGACACGTGACCATGTTATTACGCAATATGTACTCACGCCACTTTTTAGTAGTGGTTGGGTTTTTCAGTTGATTGAGGGAGACGACGAGATCGAGTGTGGTCGGGAAAGGCTCATGGCAGGCCAACAAATCCCCGTCCAACTCAGCCAACAACATCCACATCCGCAACACCCTCAACATCTTCAACACCTCCCACACCATCTCCGTCAGTCCCCAAAAGACAAGCTACAGCTCCTCCTCCTCGTGCGCACCTTCACGCCATCTCTCTCTCCAACTTACCCCTCTCACAGCGTGTACGCGACCTCAAGCAAGCAGGTCACACCCCAGAGTCTTCCCCGGAACTCCGTAACCTCCTCACCTACCTCGCCAACATCCAGAACCAACAGCAGCAGCAAGCACAGCAACAACAGCAACACCTCCAGCTCAGTGCGTTTTGCCTTTCTCTTCCTTCGCCCTTCCCTCACCCCTCCCCAGACGGTGCACACCCCCACACACAGCCGTCCTTTTTGAATGGCCACGTCCCTCACCCTCAAACCGACCTTCCCTTCAACGGCAATCAGGCCCCCGCCCCCACCGGACCACCCTCCACTGCACCCCAGAATGCCCCTCCGTCAGTCACCTCCGGCCCAGTGCCTCCTGCTCCCATCCACCCCTCCACCCCCGTCTCGTTCACCCCGGACCAAATCAATGCCCTGCGTGCTCAAATCATGGCCTTCAAACTCATCTCCCGTGGTGCTCCACTCCCGGAGCATTTGCAACAGTCAATCAAACCACACAACTCCATTGCGGCAGAGCTCGATAGGACTCTAGCCCCTACCGATGTTGGCACTCGGATTGTCGATGCCGCTGTGAAGATGCAGAAGGGGACCGTTCCTTCTGCCCCCCCTGCCCCGTCTGTCCCGTCTGCCCCTCCCGCTCAAAGCCCCGTCACCGAACCACCCGTCCAGGAGGAAGAGACATCCACAGATCCCCCTCCCAACATTTCTCCCGCCGACTTGCCCAAGGGTCCCTTCCTCGAGGATGACACGAACTCGGGTGTTTACCCTTATAATGCATTTCGTCTCCCTTTTACCCACCTCACCCGTCCCGCCGATGTCGATCCAACCATGTTTGCTACTCGTCTTCAACGGCTTCTCATTCCCTCAGTCATGCCACCTGGTTTGGATGTCCACCAGATTGTCAATGAAAGGGACAACTTCATCGAAGCACGCATTGCCCAGCGGGTCCGCGAGCTCGAAGGCATGGACGCTATGATGGGTGATGGTGGCTTTGATAGTCTTGCAGATGACATTCTCGGGCCATCCAACAAGCAGTTCACTGGCGTCTCCAGTGGCACCAGTGACACTCAGGGCGCCGTCATTTCCAGCCATCCCGCCCCTAATGCCCACGGAAAGCTTCGTGCCATGATCGAACTCAAGTCCTTGCGCCTTCTGGAGAAACAGCGTTCCATGCGCGCTCTCGTCGCTGAGCGTCTTATTCAAGGTACTCTCTTACCACTCAACCGCGCCGACTTCCGGCGCGTACGCAAGCCTACTCTTCGCGATGCGCGTATGACAGAGCAAGCCGAACGTCGACAACGCGTCGACCGCGAGAGACGAGCAAAGCACAAACATGTCGAGCAACTCAGTGTTATCTGTAATCACGGTAGAGAGGTCATCTCAGCGTGCCGACAAGCTCAGGATCGTGTTGCACGTCTCGGAAGAGCCGTTGTCAACTTCCACGCATACACCGAAAAGGAGGAACAGAAGCGCATCGAGCGGATCTCCAAGGAACGTCTGAAGGCTCTCAAAGCCGACGATGAAGAGGCGTATATGAAACTCATCGATACCGCCAAGGATACTCGCATCACGCATCTCCTCCGACAAACGGATGCCTACCTTGATTCTCTCGCACAGGCTGTCATGGCACAGCAGAACGAGTACGGCGGTGTAGATATAGATTTCGAAACCGAGGATAGCCCGCCGAACGAGGCTACGTTTGGTGCACAGGTGCTAGAAGAACCCCCGGAAGACAAGACAAAGGTAGACTACTATGCCGTTGCACACCGAATATCCGAGAGGATCACCAAACAACCTTCCCTCCTCATTGGCGGTACCCTCAAAGATTACCAGCTCAAAGGGTTGCAATGGATGGTGAGCTTGTACAATAACAGACTTAACGGTATCCTGGCAGATGAAATGGTGGGTGCTGTGCTTTTGATGGTATTAGATCCGTACTCATCGACTGCTTTAGGGTCTCGGAAAGACGATCCAGACGATCTCCCTCGTCACGTTCCTTATTGAGGTAAAGAAACAACGTGGGCCTTACCTCGTTATCGTTCCCCTCAGCACCATGACAAACTGGTCTGGTGAATTCGCCAAGTGGGCTCCAGCGGTGAAAACGATCTCCTACAAGGGCAACCCTACGCAGCGGCGAAATCTACAAGCAGAATTGCGTATGGGTCAATTTCAAGTTTTGCTGACGACCTATGAGTATATTATCAAGGATCGTCCGATCCTCTGCAAGATCAAATGGGTTCACATGATCGTTGGTAAGTACGTGGTGATTATTGAGATATATGGTTGCCAACACTACACTCAGATGAGGGCCACCGCATGAAGAACACGCAGAGTAAATTAGTTCAAACCCTCACTCAGTACTACCATTCCCGATTCCGCCTCATTCTCACGGGCACTCCCCTTCAAAACAACCTTCCTGAACTGTGGTCCCTGCTCAACTTTGTTCTTCCGAAGATCTTCAATTCGGTTAAATCGTTTGACGAGTGGTTTAACACCCCATTCGCCAATTCTGGCACAGGGGACAAGATCGAGCTGAACGAAGAAGAGGCGCTCCTGATCATTCGTCGCCTGCATAAAGTGCTTCGTCCGTTCCTTTTGAGAAGATTGAAGAAGGATGTTGAGAGCGAGCTGCCCGACAAAGTCGAGAAGGTCATCAAAGTACGAATGAGTGCTCTGCAATCCCAACTGTACAGGCAGATGAAGAAGTACAAGATGATTGCCGATGGGAAGGACTCGAAAGGGTACGTGTGTACGTTTATCTGAAATCCCTCCACTCACTTTGCGAACGATGACAGCAAATCCGGAGGTGTCAAGGGGTTGAGTAACGAGCTTATGCAACTTCGAAAGATCTGTCAACACCCTTTCTTGTTCGAGAGTGTCGAGGACAAAGTCAATCCAAGTGGTCTCATTGACGACAAGCTCATCCGTTCCTCTGGCAAGCTTGAATTACTGTCCCGTATCCTCCCCAAGTTTTTCGCCACAGGCCACAGAGTAAGCTGTCTCGTCTATTTCCAGAGAATTCATCGTTGATATGTGGATCCATAGGTGCTTATTTTCTTCCAAATGACCAAGGTTATGGACATTATGGAAGACTTCCTCAAGATGATGGGTTGGAAATATCTTCGACTTGATGGTGGTACAAAGACAGAGGAGCGCGCCGGGCATGTGGCCTTGTTCAACGCAGAGCACTCCGAGTACAAGGTGTTCATTCTGTCAACGCGTGCTGGCGGGTTGGGACTGAACTTGCAAACCGCTGATACTGTCGTCATGTGGGTGACTTGTTCATACTCGCAGTGGCATATTCATTATACTTTTCTTGGGCTTGTAGTTTCGATTCTGATTGGTGAGTCCTGGTAATGTATTTAACTTGGGGTGGAGTAATGAATTATCTATCTTAGGAACCCTCACGCCGACTTGCAAGCTCAAGATCGTGCTCACCGTATCGGTCAGACAAAGGCTGTTCGTATCCTGCGTTTCATTACCGAGAAGAGTGTGGAAGAGGCGATGTACGCCCGTGCGCGATACAAGCTTGATATCGACGACAAGGTCATTCAAGCCGGCCGCTTCGATAACAAATCGACGGTGGAGGAACAGGAAGAGTTTTTGGTAAGCATCCCACTGGCAGTCGCACCTTATCGTCCCTACACCTTCGTTTCTTTTCCCTTGCCAGCGATCCATCTTGGAGGCGGATCAGGAGGAAGAGAATGAAGAAGCGGGCGACATGAATGACGATGAGTTGAACGAGATGCTTGCTCGTAATGACAACGAAGCCGAAAGATTCCGTGCGATGGATCTGGCTCGCGAACGAGAGGCACTTGAGACCTGGCGCGCCGCCGGGAACCGCGGAAGGCCTCCCGCACCACTCATGCAGATTGAGGAACTCCCCGAATGTTACCAAGTCGACGAACCCTTTGAAGCCAAGGAAATTGATGAGGTCTTGGAGGGTCGGGGTCAACGGCGGAGGAATGTGGTGAATTACAATGATGGCTTGAGTGATGAACAATGGGCGATGGCTGTCGAGGATGGCGAGGATTTGCAAGAGTTGGCAGACAGGACGAGGGGGAAGAAGGAGCGGCGAGCAATCCACAAGCTATCGAAAGAGAGCGAGACACCTGGCAGAAGTACGCCTGCTAGTGAGACGGATGCTCGTGGCAGGAAAGCGAGGAAGGGAAAGGCGAAGATGGCCGAATACGATCCCCTGGCTGCTGCTGGCAAGCGGAAACGAGGGATGAAGTCGATGTCCGTGACACCTTCGGTTAATGAAGAGGAGGAGGAAGATAGAGAGACGGTATGTAGCCGTCATCATCCTTCTCTGTTGCAACCGACGTTTCTCGTCATTAGAAACGGCGCAAGACAAAGGCACAAGAAATTACTCCCTCCGTGAAGGAGAGGATGAAAAAAGCCTTTAATGAGGTCCACAAGGCGGTTCTCGCTTGCGAGGACACGGATGGACGGAAGCGATGCGAGCTATTCCGTGAGCTTCCCGATCGAAGAGTATGTGTCCTCTCTGCGACAGACCAACGTACTCATCAGACTCTATCAGGACTATCCCGACTATTACCAACTCATCACGCAGCCTATTGCCCTTTCGACCATTCGCAAGCGTGTCACCGGCGGGTATTACAAGAGCGTCACGCAATACAGAGAAGACTGGAAACTCATGTTCGACAACGCCCGGACGTACAACCAAGAGGGGTCTTGGGTATACATCGACGCCGACGAGATGGAGAAAGTCTTTGATGCCACGCTTGTGAAAACCACGGCCGGAACTGATCTCCCGGGCGCCGCACCACTTCCGAGTCAATCTGCGCCATCGGCATCTGGGTCGTACGATTCTGCGCTGACACCGATGGAGGACGACGAGCATCCACAACGGGGAAGGGCGCGGAGTGCAGGACGCAAGCAGGTATTGAGCGATGACGACGAGTATCTCACCAATCCGAGCGATGAGGACTGATAGTTCTCATAGTCCTGATTCACATTTTGTTGTCTGTGTATTGTCTGTATTTTTTTTTCCTTTACCCCTTCTCTGGTAGTCATTATCTTTTTTCTTCTTCGTCCGCTTCGCTGAACTGTCTTTCCAGGAATCTGACATTATTTGGGAGAGAGATTGAATTGAATGAGCAGAGCATGATGTTGTTAGCGAGAGAGAGGCAACGGTAGTCTATCGAGTTTGATCCACCCTACAAATTACAACGTCCAGGTAATAGATCTTGCAGCATTCTAAGGTATCGATAGCAAGCAACAACGGTATGAATTAAGACCTCAGTCGGATCCTACCCAGTGTCACGATCCGCCAATGGCACGATCGTCATTCCCGACATCGTCCTCCCGTCGACCCGTCAGATCAGTAGAGTCGACCGCGTTCTGTTTATCTCCGAGGTGCCAGTCTGGCATGCCGAACGCACACAAAACAGGTATGACACTCAGCCCGGTCGCACACAAAATCATCACCTTCATCGTGTCACCGTAAGCTAGGATGGGGTTAGAACGAGTCAAAGGGGCGAAACGGGAACGAAAACGGAGCGGTCTCACCTTGAATGACACCCTCCCGTACCGGATCTCCGCGCGGGTAAGCAGTGACGGAGGTGATGCTGCCGAATAACTCGGCCCGTTGCGCGTCCGTCAACGACGGCAAGTACTTTTTCAAGTTGCCGGGCATCGTGTTTGTCCAGATCGCACCCGCTTCATACAAGTCATATCAGGCACCACGCGTGGACAACCGGCCGGTGTAGGACGGGAGATAACACCTACCACATGCATTGCCCACAGCACCTCCGATTTCTGTGAAGAGCAAGACGACGGCGGTGATAATCGCCACGTCGGCGTGTGGTACGGCAGCTTGAGCACCGACCTGGGACGAGACGGCTGCGAGGCCACCACCGGCACCTTGCAAGATTTGGGTAAACACCAGTTCGACGTCCGATCCGTCGGCACCTCGGGAATGGAGCATCATTGCGACGCCGCTGTGTTATAATGAGTATCCTACGCGACGAAAAAAAGTGCGACGGGTGAACGAACGCGAGGCGTACGACGAGACCAAACACCAAGACACGCTAGAGAGAGAGGTGAGCAGTCGTAGAGGGAACGGCAAACGGCCGACGACACACTTTGAACCGACGCGTGAAACGCATGGTAATGCCAGCCAGTATGCCAGAGAGTGTTAGAGCTACAGTCAGTGTTTGCATGAAATACGTTGCATCGATCAGTGACCTGTGGTTCAACTGAATGAGAGTAAAAGCAGGATGGGCAAAATACACCCACCATGTTTTGACAACCAACACGAACGAATAGAGATATGTGTATGTGAGATAAAAGGACATCTGGGTCGCCCTCGTGAGGAGACGAATGGTGAACACCGGAAGCGACGTACGAAATCGAAGAAACCGATCAGTGCCGCAAACATCACGCTCCAGTTTCTCAAAAAGCGCGGAGCGATCACCGGCTGCGTCGCAATACGGAGATCCCAAAAAGCGAATACGAAAAGGAGTACAACCCCAATGACAAGCATAGAAATGACCGAAGCTGAACGGGTTTAGACCAATGAGACATAGCAAGAAGCCCAGAGTCACCGTTTTTCCATTGACCGTTCACAGTCTGACTTAGGGTAAGCGGAAGGAGAACCAATGATACTGCTGCGCCGAGGAGTATGAGACCGACAAGATCAAGTTGGAGAGCTGCCCGCCGTAGACGTCGTAACAGAGTGTCGTGATCAGGGGAAGCAGGCTCGTGCACTGCGTCTTCGGAATCATCCTCGACGGTTTCTATGAGTCCTAGTTTCTTCGTCTTGTTCTCTGCCCATAACAGTGTGATGATCAACGGGGAAAGCGAAATGGGAAGTAGGATAGCAAACATCCCATCTGAAACGAGAATGAAGGCGCCATCGACAAGATGAACGAACATGCTCACAGCCCCATCGCCAACCCAGGTGTTCAATGACGGCAGTTGAAATATTAGAGCCAATGAAGGCATTGACCAAGAAAGGGGCTGAGATAAGGGATACTACAAACCCTCGCCATTTGAGCGTCGTGATGTCGGCAATGATGATCTGAGTGAGAATTTGCAACCCGCTAGCGGAGCAAGTGAGGTCATGAACCAGAGATAAAGTGGTCGCGTACGTATAACCACTGTGAAATAAGGAAGTTAGCAACGGCTATCTGAGTCAATGAAGGCAAGTAGATGTACATTGCATAGAGAACGATACCACCGGCGATTGCGGTCACATTCGGCGCAGAAGCGATCACGATATATCCTCCACAAACCCTTAATCCTTGTCCGTCAGCAGTAGCAGTTCACGGGACTTACCAAGAACATAGAACAACACTGGGTGACGCAATCAGGAGCAGTCGGGACATTTCGGGACATGAACTCACAAATGCCGACATATGCGCTGCCTCGCGAGGAGACATCAGCGACTTTGGCTATCACTGGCTTTCCTACAGCAACTATACTCGCAACGGTTCTCGTGAACGACGGCCTGTTGATCTTGTACGAAACGCACCAATAAGTGACTGGGCGACCAATATGGAACTTATGAGACTGTGTTCTCCGAAGCTAGACGTCGCAAAGGTGAGGTATGCAGAGGTGGTCGACCCGTCAAGAGAGTAAATGTACGATGCAAGCGCAAGACTGGATGGAATGATGAGCAGGGTACGTGGGAGAAGCGGGAGAAGTAGAAGATGCGCGTGCGATGGTGGGAGACTGAGCGTACCCGACAAAGAGATACCAACGGGAACGACGACCGTAGATGCGTAGAGCAGCCTCGACTTTCTTAACGCCGGCATGGGCGTCTATGGCCCCCTCGGATGTGTCCCCATAGTCAAGTGGGGGTGCGCCGTCACAGTCCTCTGATTTGTGGGAAGCCATGAGTGACGAGAAGATGAATGACGGGGTTTTATTACCTGAAGGATCTGTCGGAATGGATCTGTACCCTCCTCGCATCTGCCAAGGTGTGAGAGTGAAGGCGAAACGAGTGAAGCACGTGAGTGTTATCTGATAAACCGCGTGGACTCTCCTTGTATTACTGCCGAGTTCATCTCACCCGTCCCTCGACGACATTCCCACATCTGACGGGACCGTATTTAAGATCTCAGAGATGTTACATTGTCTAAGCTTGAGAGTGGGGGACACTTTCGGGAGCTCACGCCAGGGATGGGAACGAACAAAGCTAG